>NW_004624895.1:3837693-3850530 GCF_000247695.1 Heterocephalus glaber | reverse complement strand
TAGGAACTGGAATTGTATTTACATATCAAAGACCACTAGGGATGAGATAATGGCTAAAAAGGATATAAAAAGGGAAATGCTGAACAAAGGGTGTGTGGATATTGACCAGACTGGTTTCTAGCATTCCCCGTCCGCTCGGGAGAAGAAATTTTATTATTTCTTCCGAATTCTGTGTCTCTGTGTATTTCTTTCCGAGATCTCTGCAACAGAATGACCCCTCTCTAGACACACGCTCCCTGCCGCTCTCTCTCTCTCTCTCTCTCTCTCTCTCTCTCTCTCTCTCTCTCTCTCTTGCTCCGTCCTCTACTACTCTCTTCTCCTCAGTATTCCATGTTCTTTCCCTTGACTCTGTCCTCTGGTACAGAGGGGCCCTGCCCACAGTGCCAGCCTCTCCCCCTTCCAGCTTGGCTTATGCATTGCAGTGGGCACGCATTGCTTTTGTAATCAAGTGACTAAACAGAACTAGCTTAGGTGTCACCTTTTCCTCATCAGCCATTCCCCAGCCAGCACCCCACCCCCACCCCACCCCTCCGCCATCAGCCTGGTTTTGAGACTCCCGTGTTTGCCCACAGAGCTCCAGGCTTCCCTCTGTCCCTCTGGATTGTATGTATCTCTTTACCCATCTCTGTCCTGGGCCACACCCACCTCCTGGAAAGCATTCTCCCCTGTACCTCAACACATATCCCCCCCTTTTTATGAAGGTGTTCAAACATTCATCAAAGTAACAAAAATAATATAGTTATTGTACTTAATATCATATACTTGTCATTCAGATTTAACAGTATTTTTGACATATTTGTTTCAAGTATAGGTTTTTTGCTGAGATATTCAAAGTAAATTATAAATATACTTTGATCCTAAATATTTCTGTTTGTATCTTTAAAAAATAGACATATTCCTACTTAAAGACAATATTATTATCCCATGCAATGAAATTAGTAATATTCTATATCACCTAAAAACCTACATGACTTTAATTTATATCTCCCCAAGTGCCTAATGCAGTTTCTGCCAAGTTGCAATAAATGTTAGAATGGTTGAATTTTTCTGTGACAACAAATGGGATAGCGATAGGATATATATCTATTCAAACATATTGGTGTTTTAGAATTTTAAATTATTTTTCAATTATAATGTGCTTTAATTGCAGATGAAGATACAAAAAGGAGAGCGAAGAAAGTTAAGAAAAAGGAAAAAAAGAAGAAACACAGATCGTGAGTTTTTTCATTTTATGGAAAAGTTAAAATGTGTATAAAATTACATTAAATAGTATAATCCCTCATGTACCCGTCACCCACTTTGAGTAATTACCAACTCCTAGATAGTGCCCTCCCAGTTATTTTGAAACCAATTCCAGATGTCATTCCATCCGTAAGCAATTTAGCACCTTTCTCTGATAGGCATTCTTTAAAAACAAACCAAAAAATAACCATAATACTACTCTCATACCTGTACTAGAGTGTTGACCTAGTATGTGTGAGGCCCTGGGTTTGATCCCCAGCACTGCCCAAAAAAATGTAATACTAAAATTAAATTTAAAAGTCTATGAAAAGGAAGAGCCAAAAATGAATAATTGCTTAATTTTTCAGTTTTATGCATTTGCAAAATAATGAATTTATTTTTTTAGTATTATCTCAAGGATTTAAACATTTGATGTATTTTACACCCTTACACTCAAATTTTTTTTTTTTTTATTGGTACTGGGGATCGAACATGGGACCTTGCACTTGCGAGGCAGGCACTGGAACCGCTGAGCTAAATCCCCGGCCCCTACTCAAAATTATTAATGCTTAATTTGGTAAGAGCTGTTTTTTAAGCCTTTTTATTTCTGTTGTCATTCTACCCCATAAGAAAGGTATTTTGTTGTTCTTTTAGTGATTTTTTTTTAATAGTGAAGCTTGATTTTGTTAAATGTTAGATTTTTTAGTTAAAATTCTTCTTTAGCAAGTTTGACTACAGTGGGAATTCAGATCATTTTCATTGCCTTAAAAAATTAAGATACTCCTTAACATGGGAATATTAAGTGAACTTGTATCAATTTATAATCCTTACAGGAAGAAATATAAGAAAAAGAAGTCTAAGAAGAGCAGAAAAGAGTCCAGTGATTCAAGTTCTAAAGATTCCCAAGAAGAATTTCTGGAGAATCTCTGGAAGGATCGATCAAGTAAGTTCTCCTGATAGCCTTTAACTCAGAACAGACAAAACTTTAAAGTAACTGAAGAGTCAAGTGTGAATGCATTTCTAAACATCTTTTTTTTTTTTTTTTGCAGAGGCTGAAGAACCCTCAGATTTAATTGGCCCAGAAGCTCCAAAAACACTTGCCTCTCAAGATGATAAACCTTTGAAGTAAGTAGCAGTGTATTTGTAATATCTAAAGTACCTTCCAAAACTATGGCCCTGACTTAATCTTGCCAAACTTATCTCCCTGTACTTCCTTATTTGTACTCTAGCTTCCAACTGAACTGGACTACTAAAAGTGCTTGCTGTACACTTTCCCATTTTTCTTTCTTGTTCAGCTTCTTCCCCCAATATGCTTTCCCTTCTTTTCCCTGCCCAATATTCTTCCCTACCCTCAGTTTTTTCCTGTTAAAATCCTTAACTAGCTCTCAAAGCCATTTTCAAAAGGAGGGAGATACACTGATTCCCAGTATTACCCCTCGACAAGTAGTTGTGATTTCCACCCCTCTTTAATCCTCACAGCACTGTGTATTGATTCTGTGCAATGTATTATATGTTCTACCTTGTATTGCAGTTATGTCTTATTACTAAAAAACTCCACAAGAGCAGAGATTATTTTTGTATTACAAACTCTGAGTTTAATAGGTATGCAAAAAACATTCATTGAATTGAATAAAGGGATAATAGCTTTTAAAGTCGCTTTGAATCAAGAGTAATAGATAATTGTTAATGTATAGCATTATTATTGGTTATTAGTAAAAGATATGTCAAATGGAGATACATTATTTCTTTACTTTAGGTTTTTTTAAGAGAAAAGGAGAAAGGGAATGAACTGGAGACAGAAGCAGTAATGGCAATACCTACCTATAGGGCTAAATTAACCATCCGGTATAAGCTGTACATTGACACACACTAACATCAGTTCTTCCAAAGTATTTTTGCATTTCTGGGTTAGTAACGTAAGTTGTAGTGAAATGTTTGCTAATTAAAGTGATTCACATTGGACTTCCTACAGTACCACACTACTGCTTAGCACTGGTATTCCTATTGTTAACAGAAAGAAAATCCTTTGTGCACTCTTTAGATGATGAGCTTTCTGTATTGTGGTTTAATGGACCTTTTCTGAATTCTGAATTACTTTGTAGCTATGGCCATGCTCTATTACCTGGTGAAGGTGCAGCTATGGCTGAATATGTAAAAGCTGGAAAACGTATTCCACGAAGAGGTGAAATTGGGTTGACAAGTGAAGAAATTGCATCATTTGAGTGTTCGGGTTACGTAATGAGTGGTAGCAGGTATGTTCTTGGCACTGAACTCAGTTTCTATGATTAGATCTTTTCCTTCTTACTATCAGAGTTATATTTTGGTGATTGATTTTCATTAAGTCACTATTCATAATGAAAAGTAGAACATAAATACTAGTTTAGTATTGGTTTTTTGATATAAACATACTTAGCTAAAATCTCAAGTATATATAAAATTTAGCTTCAAAATCAATTATATTCCCAACTTCAAGGAATCAGTCTTTCTTTGTACTTTCCTGTAGGGAAAACTATAAAACATTATTGAGAGACAGTAAAGAAGACCTAATTAAGTAGAGAAATAACATGTTCATGGAAGGAAGGCAATACTGTAAAGTTGTCAGTTCTTTCCAGATTGATCTATAGATTCAATAAAATTCCAATCAACAGTTTTTCATAAAACTTAATAAGCTGGTTCTATAATGTATTTGCTAGACTAAAAGGACAAGGATAGTCAGGTTTTGTTTGATTGATTGATTTGCAGTCATGGGGATTGAACTCAGGGTCTTTGCACTGAGCTAAATCCCTAAGTCTTTTTTTAAATTTTGAGACAGGATCTCACTAAGTTGCCCAGGCTAGGCTCGAACTGGTCCTCCAGCCCAGCCTCCAAGAGTGCTAGGATTATAGTTGTCACCATGCCCGGCTTAGCCAGGTCATTTCTGAAGAAGATAAGGAAGGAGAGACTTGTCTTACCACAGGTGAGAACTTACAAAGCTTATAGCACCTCAGAAACAACCAAATTATTCAATGAAGTAAAATACTTCTATGTATTTTCCTGTTCATATTTTGGCACAAATATTTTATCCACTGAAAGACTATTTATCATAGTCCCATGAGGAATGTGGCATTTTGGTTGTTAAGAAAGCATATAGTTGAGTTTGAGGCCAAGAACAGCCGCACCTTTATGAAACTTCAGTTGTGTGAAAGAGATGGGATGGGCCGGGGATTTAGCTCAGTGGTTCCACCGCCTGCCTCGCAAGCACAGGGACCCAAGTTCGATCCCTGGTACCAAAAAAAAAAAAAGAATCAAAGAGATGGGATGTCAGATCAGTGGAGAAAGAAGGAGCTATTGAGTAAAGGGGGAAATGGTTATCCAGTAGAAAAAGATGAAAGTAGGACCCAAACTTACCATATATAAAAGGCTGTGGAGCTAAATTTTGAACTTTTTAAGAGCAGATATCTTTTAGACCTTGGAATAAAATATTTTCTAAAGAAAACAAAAAATGCACTAACCATAAAATAAAGTATTGAGAAGTTTACCTAGGCTAAAACTAAAAACTCATGTTCATCAAAAGACACATCAAGGGCAGGGGGTGTAGCTTGGTGGCGCTGCGCCTGCCTGGCAAGTGCAAGGTCCTGAATTCAATCCCCAGTACAAAAAAAAAAAAAAAAAGAGACAGGTTCCATGATGGGATAAGATCTTGGAGTACACACAACTGATAAGGAGTACTAAGAATATTTAAAGCATACCTATGAGCAACCCAAAAAAAAATGGAAAAATGACCAAACAGGCATTTTTCAGAAGGAATACATATGGCTTATACATACATAAAAAGATATTCTTTATTATTAGAAATAGAAATCAAAAACTTAGTGAGATACCACTTTACACCCATTTGATAGAAAAAAAAAGTTCAGAGTTCTAACAGTGCCAAGCATTTGAAAGGTTGTGGATTTGATCGCAGGACAGATGAGAGATTTAGTTTTCCATCAATCAAGTGGCACTTCTTTCAAGTTCTACTTTAATGCTGCTATTCTCTTAAATACTGCTAGTGATGGTATACATTGGTACACTTTGGGAAACAATAATCCAGCAGCTCCACACCAGGGTACCCAAGAGAAAAACCTTGCCCACGTGCTATGAGTCACATACATGGAAGTTCGTTATAGCATCCTTCACGTAGCACTTTCTCCCAAGTACTAACCAGGTCCAACCCTGGTTAGCTTCTGAGATTGGGTGAGACTGGGCATGGTCAGGGTTCTATGGCTGTAGATTCATGTGGCACTTTCTGTGCCAGGTAAACTGCTCACTTTCCCTGAGCAACGTAAATATATTGTCTTTTTTTTTTTTTTAATGGTTCGAGGGATCGAACTCAGGACCTTGCACTTGCCAGACAGCCACAGCGCCACTGAGCTACACCCCCAGCCCATATGTTGTCATTTCTTCATCTCTCCCATCTTGCCACTCCCCTGCCTTCACACTAATTTAAATTGATTCTCCCCTCTTCTCCTTACCCAGATCTGTTTTTCCATAAATAGCTCAAGTTTCTTGAATGATTCTGTAGGATTTGGTACATATATGCAAGAAAGGCAGGTTGCCCTCTAAATAAAGAGACCTTTTGAATATGACGTCATAGTTTCGCTCTGCCTCTACTCTTATCCTTTAGTAATTTGACCCTTGTGAGTAATCCCTTCTTTCTTTTCTTTGATGCCCTAGTGGATTCTAAAGAAGTTAAACCTGGGCTGGGGATTTAGCTCAGTGGTTCCACTGCCTGCCCCACAAGCGCAAGGACCCGAGTTCGATCCCCGATACCAAAAAAAAAAAAAAAAAGAAGTTAAACGTACCCACAGACCCCTCTTCAGTTATAGATTAAGACTTGGTTCTTCTAGTTGTGTTGGTAAAGTAGAACCTTAAAGAAGTTAAATCTCTCATCTGTCCTGCTATCAATTCTACTAAGGCAAATGGACATATACCTAGGAAATGTAATAATTTGCCTTCTGACTGTTTTACTGGGAACAATTAAACTGGACTTACACCCTTGGCATTTGAAATTAATAATAACATTCAGTATGTTGACAGAATTTAAGAGATCACAATTTGAATCAAATGACATAAATGATCTTTTGATAATTTAACTCATTTCAAAAGGCTTCTATGTGTCAGCTTTCAAATTGACCGTTCTGTATTAAGAAGGGATCGGTGAGGACAATCTGTGAGAATGATTACTGAAAAATTAAGCCAAAAATAAATTATCTCCAGGCATCGCCGAATGGAGGCCGTGCGACTGCGAAAAGAGAACCAGATCTATAGTGCTGATGAGAAGAGAGCCCTTGCGTCTTTTAACCAAGAAGAGAGACGAAAGAGAGAGAACAAGATCCTGGCCAGTTTTCGAGAGATGGTATACAGAAAGACCAAAGGGAAGGATGACAAATAAAGATTTTCTAATTGTTCAGCAGGCATTTTTCACAGCAAAAAAGAAAGTCTGTGTTCTCCACATACACAAAAAGATTATTATGCTCTGAAAAAGCTTTACAGTGCTACTGTGCCTTCTATTTAATTCCTTCAGTCCTTCAATTAAAAAGCTGCTTATTGATAATAACTGTAGTAAATTATTTGGGATTGACCTTAACGTTTTGGTTTAAAAATCCAAATTATGAATGAAATCCTACTGTATTAGGGGAGGTGGCATGGAGAGAAAGTGTCAGTAAGATGAGAAACTTAATCTCACGCTAAGGCTCAGTGCTCCGATTGGCTCTACACAATGCCGACCCTACGTGTTCTTAGGGGAAATTATCATTCCTCTGTGTTGAACGTGTTATAAGTGGACTTGATAGAAACTACATAGGAGGCTACTTTTGTTAAGAAAATGAAAGCTTTGCTGAAAAAAAAGAGCAAGTCTGGAATTTGAAAACTGACTTGTAAGATGTATAATCTGCCCTGGAATAGTTATTTTGCTTTCAGTACCTACCTGTACTCTAAAATGAGCCAACAAGCCAAAAAGCAAACTAACCCATGGATTTTTTGAATTGAAAATATAAACATATGGTGTTTTAAATTCTTAATAATCCACTTAAAGATGGCTCTTTCAGGGGCTGGGGATATAGCTCAGTGGTACAGTGCATGCTTAGCATACCTAAGACCCTGGGTTCGATTCTCAGCACTGCAAAAGAAAAAAAATACTTTCAAATATAAAATCTTGGGAAGTCTATTGCTGTGCCAGTGTAAGCACCTTATTTCTATTTAATCTATACTTCAGTGATAGGATAACATCTGGAAAGAATGAGAGTCAACTATAGTCAAGAGTGCTGGTGGGAAAAAATATAATGAGTCAGTTGTTTCATAAGATGAAGCTAAAATGATATTCAACTTTTTGCAGTGCTAGTGATTAAATCCTGGAGCTTTGCACTGAGCTACATCCCCAGCCCTTTCTATTCTTATTTATTTTTTTGAGACAGGGTCTTAGTCACAAAGTTGCTCAGGCTGGGCTTGAACTTGTGATCCTCTTGTCTCAGCCTTGATATTAAACATTTTTAAACTTTGTCCTTTATGTAAGAAGAAGATCTAGTTATAAACGTTAAATCTTTCAGTTTACTTTTTATATCATTCAGTTTAATCGTTAACTTTGTATAAAACCCCCTCACATTATCACTTTTTTGGAAAGTGCAAATGGTGGGACTGTGAGATCATAATCTTTTTCCTTCCCTTATTTTGTTCAATTTAATTAGGTCACTTTGGGGAGGGGACAGTTGAAGTTTTCACTGTTTTTGTTAAGCTTGGAAGGTTGTTTTGATTTCCAGTATTATATACATAGGATAAATTTAGATTGCTGGGTGACAGGAAAATTTTGACTATGCCATTATAAAATGCCCTTCTTATAATAATTTAAAGTGGTTTTTGTTCAGTTTTTAAATAAGGCACTCATATTTCAAGTATAGAGCACAAATTTTTCTATTTAACATGTATTCTTGGGAAATGTCTACCTTTAATCCACAACTGCTGAACTAAACAGCAGTCAGCATATAGCAATATCTGTGACCCCTGAACTTGAGGTGATTTATGCTACCTAGCCTAAATTCCAAAAGTTAAAAGGAAACTAGGTCCCAAACTTGTGAGTCTTAATCCATCCACTTCCTTGTATAATAAAACCTAAAGTTTATAATTCCCACTTTACAAAATTTTATTCTCTAAGGACATTTTTGTTACTGGTTCTTAGAGACTGAAATGGTATCTTCTTTTATTTTTAGTAGGCAAGCTAGTGTAAATGCAGCAATTTTGCAATACATATATGAATACTGTGAATTTTCATTTGAGTAAACAAAAGAAAAGATATTAAATGATTTGAGAACCTTACCACTTTTTTCATCAGGGTTTTTTGGGGAAATATCTATGAAACAGTAGCTTCAATAGCATATTCTTTAGGAAAGAGGAAGGAAGAATAAAAGGGCTTAAAGTATTTTATTTTCAGCTTATGAGGCTTAGTGTTTCAAACTATGTTCACCTAAACCATGTAGGGCTATTGTGTTTCAAAGATATTTTTCTGTTCTTCAAGGAGACACCTCCTCACCTGTCACTCTGATAGGATTTTCCCTTCCTTTTAATTTATTGCACAAATATGGTTTTTAAAAAGGGGGGGCTGGGGATTTAGCTCAGTGTTTCCACCGCCTGCCTCACATGCACAAGGTCCTGAGTTCGATCCCTGGTACCCAAAAAAAAGAAGGAAGAAAAATTACAGTCCTACCATCTCAATCGCTAGTGTTCTGTGTTCTTTTCCAGTGTTTGTCTAAGTGAGTATGTATTCTGATGTACTTGTGAGTAATCACTGAGTGTAATGTAAATTTGTCTTTGGTGTTTTAAAATTTTGCAGCCTGGTAAGGGAGCTTCTCAGAAAAGGTGGAAACAAGAGATGATCTGATATGAGGATGGGCAGACCGGAAATAAGAAAGGGTACTGATTGAACCCATTTCTGTTGCATTGCCCCCACCCACCCCCGTCTTCAAGCCACCCTGCTGCCATCACCAGTGTGATGGTGCGTTGTGGAAGGCAGCATGCCAGGTGTCAGAGTATTAAGTGTACTGTTCAGCAGTAAGGCCAACTCACAGTAAATAAAGTGATCTATGAGGAGGGCCACCCTTCAGACTGGTTATACTAGGAGCTGTAGAACCTTCGCCATTTTTTTGTTCCCCAGTTGGGACCATAAGGGTGTGTCTGGATTGGAGACTTAGGCACAGATCGGGGATTAAGCAGCCAAGTACCAGCCATGGTTTGGTCTGACAGGTGAATTGTAGCAACTCTCTAAACTCAGCTCTGTACTTGTAAGACTCAAAAATGATGCATAATGATGGGAAAAATCTTGTAGAAAATAGAAAACAACTTTCTGGTTACTCTGCTCATGTGATGGAAGTTGCAGAATGGGAAATGAATGAATGCAAAAAATACAGCTTGATTGTATGCCACAAGTTTATTCAATAAATATTCCGTGGTTTGATGTGCTATATTTTATTTTTAATATACTCTTATTAGAAAAACAACCCTAAAATATCCTGCAGATATCAGCCACTTAAATAGTCTTTGACTGAATTTATTAAAACATGTTTGGCTTCAATAATGTTCATCAGCAATCCTTCTTGAAAGCAGATCGATTCTGGTCTAGAGAGGAAGAAACACAAACACACCAAAAGCTTCTGAAAATCATACAAAACTTGAGTCAGGGATTCATTCCTTCCTTACTCTGCTGCATTCCTAGTGAGCAGGAAAGGTAGTGGAGAAAGTGTTAAGAGAGAGGAGTTGGCAAGGGGTCTAGCTATTCTTTATTGTGCCTTAGGCCCAATCAACAAAGGATTAATGAGCTCACATGTAAAGAATCTCTAAGATGATATACAAATAAGTGTACAAAATCATTATACATGGTTTCGTTCCCATGATTTTGAAGTTTCATCCTGAAACAACAAACATGACCCACTTTGCCCCTACTCTACCCCCACAATTCATTCTCAGGTTTATAATTATCAGAGAAACAGACACTAAGAAAAAAAAAACTTTCTAGAATAATGGCAGAATCATACTTTCAGCCCATTCTAATGGGGCAGGTGGTCCAAAGAAGGTAAATGACCGTTGTATGAATTATATGTGGCTGTGGACCTGCTGGATTCCCGGAGTATGATGACCTTTCCCCCACAGTTTTATTTATTTGTTTGAACCAGGGATCAAACTCAGGACCTTGTGCTTAAGGCTCCTGACTCCCCTACCCTTTTAAAATAAATCTCCCAAGAGCCAGACATGATGGTGCACACCTGTAATCCCAGCACACAGAAGGCTGAGGCAGGAGGATCACTGAGCTTGAGGCTAGCGTGGAGTACATAGTAAATTCAAAACCAGCCTAAACTACATAGCAAGATCCTTTCTCAAAAACAAAATAATAATAAAATAAGGCTCCAAATATTTATTACCTTTGAACTAATGTCTGGTCTTCAAATACGTAAGAGATATCAATGGGTGCATCCTAAGAGAAAAGAACAACCATCAGCCTAGACAAGTCATGCCAACTCTTAATTCCCTCCCTATACTTATCCATATATATATATATACACTCTTGAATTTCCAGAATGCATCTTCCTTGTGAATTGGGAGTCTATAGGTTGTAGTTCTTTTTCACTTCAGAACTGTTCTGTGAAAGAGCTCTTTAACAGCAAATACCTTGAGGATCACCACAAAACGGGGCACGGCAGAGGTTCGTGCTTCTCATTAATAGCACAAGTGAATCATTGACCTTTTAGGAGGGGGAGTACCAGGGATCGAACTTGGGACCTTGTGCTTGTGAAGCAGGTGTGGCACCACTGAGCTAAATCCCTGGCTCCCTGTCATTGACCTTCTTTACACACTCCGGTTTACTCAGCTAATAATCTCTACCTCTTCGGGAATGGAACCAGAAGGAAATTATACAGATGAACAGGCTTAAAAACATTTTTATGACAGCATAAAAAAATAGGCTATCATACTGTCTCAGTGGTCCCTACCCTTTCTTGGCTCCAAAATTATGGAGCAAGAGCCATTCTTCGAAACCTCTGTACTGTATATGGTCTCTGGTACTCTTGCTCACCAGCAGCAGTCTCACTGCACAGCCTCGGGCCTTGGCAGTCAGCAAGACAGCTGGTGGAAGCACATATGACCAGGAGAATGAACTCTCCACCTATTGTACCTCTTTAGATGATCCCAGGTTCCAAACTCAATAGTTTGTTCTAGGATAGGAAAAGTAGAGAATGGTTGCCTCACTGACTTTGTGGTTCCCATGTAAAGCCTTAGAGGAAGACCAAACCTCAAATAATTTTTGTGAAAGGATAGAAAGGCAAATGGAAAATAATGAGGGCCAGGGATGTAGCTCAGTGGCATTGCACCTGCACAAGGTCTTGAGTTCGATCCCCGGTACGAAAGAGGGTGGGGGGAGAGGGAGAGAGGGAGATGCTTTTATGTCTGGTATTCTAAGCATTATGGTTGGTACCATCCCTGCTTCTCTGAGGACCCTGACTTCATGGATATATTATTTTGATTCCTTTGACACTAGCCAGTAAGTCAACATATTTCTTATTCACAGTCTACTTAGTGGCTACAAGTAGTCATTCCTTCAAATTTTATTAAATACCTACTATTTCCCAGACCTTGTTTTAAAGCAAGACAAAAATCCCTACCTTTATGGAGATTATATTCTGGTGTGAGAGCAGATAATAGCAAAATAATAAATTATATAGAATATTAGAAAGTAGTAAAGTGTTATGGCGAAAAACAGAGGGGATAGGATAGGGAGCAGATAATGCACATACCTAGGGGAGAGTGTTCTGGTCAGAAGGAATAGCAAGTGCAAAGGCCCTGAGGCAGGACTCTACCTGGCCTATTTGAGGAGCAACAAGATCAAAGTGGCTGGAGCAGAGTGAAGGGAAGGGACAGTGGGAAAGCAGAATAACAAAGGATTAGATCACACAGGCCTTGTAGATCTTTGCTACCCAAAATGTGAGTGTCTGGACCTGTGCTGTCAGCATTGACTGGCAGCTTATTAGAAATGCAGAATCCTAGGCCCTCCCCTAGGCCTGCTGAATCAGAATCTTCCTTTTTTTTGGTACCGGGGATTGAACTCAGGACCTTGTGCTTCCAAGGCAGGAGGCAGGACCACTGAGCTAAATCCCTGGCCCTAGAATCTTCATTTTAACAAAACCCCACATCTTCTGTATGTACTTTCAAGTTTGAAAAGCACTTCTGGAAAGTTTTAAACAGAAAACTTTCATTTTATAAGCCTCACTCTGGCTGGCTGCTATATTAGAAAGAGATATGAGTACAAGGATGGAAGCAGAGAGATTGGTTAGGCAGCTACTGTAATAATCTTGGTGAGAGGATGGTCCCTTGGACTGGGGTCGTAGAAATGGAGTGGTATGAAGATGTGGGGGCATATTTTTGAGGGTAGAGACGACTAGATATTTTTTCAGTACTGGAGATCAAACCAGGGTCATTTTACCACTGAGCTGCATCCTCTGCCCTTTTTAAAATGTATTTTTATTTGAAGCAGGGTTTTGCTAAGATGCCCAGGTGGGACTTGAACTCACAATCCTCCTGCCTAACTGGATTTCTTCATGGATTGGATAAAGGATATTT
>NW_004624895.1:3816142-3834973 GCF_000247695.1 Heterocephalus glaber | reverse complement strand
TGATAACAGAACCTTGATCCTGGGGATGGGGATGTAGTAGAGCCCATGCTTAGTAGTAGAGCACATGCTTAGCATGATCAAGGACCTGGGCTCTATCCCCAGCACCACACACACAAAAAGACACTTGGTCCATCCACATCCCCTCTGCTAACATAAGCATACTCAAGTTGGTGAAGAACTCCTCTTTTGGAGAAGCATCTTCCTCTTTAGGCCACTAGGCCCACACTGAATTCATCAGCATAGCAAATTGCTTAACTGGAAATATTCCTTTTTCCTAGGGAAATGTAAGGGTAAGGTGATACAAACACAGAGCAACACAATTATGCTTTTCGCCTGCAAAGATTATCCCACCTTGATTTTGGAACCTAGATAGAGACAATGTTTCTTTATTCAAGTCACCTTTGAACCTCAAACTTTTTTTTTTGTAGTATACGAGGGTCTCACACATGTCAGGCAAGTGCTCTACCACTAAGCTACATCCCCAGCCCTTTTTAATTTTTATTTTTGAGACAGAGTCTCACTAAGTTCCCCAGGCTAGTCTCCAACTTGGGATCCTCCTGCCTCAGCCTCCCAAGAAGCTGGAATTACAGCTGTGCACCACCATATCTGGCTACCTCAAACTTTTGGCCAAACAACCTTTTCATTGTTTCTCATTCTCATGTAACAAACTGGAGTGGTCAGCTAACTTACCGAAATGAGCTCCTGAATTTGTCTCCGGCCTTTTTCTGCTGTGAATTCACCATGAGTGATCCACTGGATTTTTCTGGCACAGTGTTTAGTTTCTACAAACAAGGTGTGAATTTGTTAATTGCCTGGTAGTATGGTGTCACATACTGAGACAATTCTTTAGGCAAGCAAATAGGGTTACTACCTCCCACAGACAGAGTAGCAACATCAATAACATCTTCAGCTATAGTCAGAGCTACTGCAGTCATGGTCCCATTGTCTTCTATGTCTGTCACATTCCTGTTGTCTTCTGTATCCTTTGTTGTCACCTTGCTCGGAGAATTCTCATCAATAATCACTGCCCTTCGACCTTTGGACATTTTAGTCTCATTGATTTTCTTTGGCCTGGATAAAGAAACTTGAGAAGTTACTCTGCGTGTGTGCTTACGTGCATGTGGATGTACTCAGGTTCAGACTGTCTCCCAAAGTCAGACACAGGCCATGGAGGCTGGGGGTAGAAGTAAGACCTCACTGCAGGCTCTGTACTTGGCTGCTCAGATTTACTTTGCTAGAAAACCAAGGCTTTTTACATACTCAAAACCATGCAGGGGGCCGGGGATTTAGCCCAGTGGTTCCGCTTCCTGCCCCAAAAGCATAAGGACCCGAGTTCGATCCCCAGGACCCCCCCCCCCATGCAGGTTTAAAACAAAATGTAATAGAATGATTTCTAACTTCTTTGAAGTTCCAACTAGAATTCCAAATATTGATTTCTGGGTAAGGTCTTTAAAGATAGCGAATTCTCGCCAGGTATGGTGGCCCACACCTGTAATTCCAGCTACTAGGGAGGCTGAGGAAGAAGGATCACAAGTTTGAGGCCAATCTGGACAACTTAGTGAAACCCTGTCTCTAAATGAAAACTAAAAAGGGCTCAAGATGTAGCTCAGCATTCCCTGAGTTCAGCCCCCAGTGCTACAAATATATATATGAATAAGCAAACAAATAAATAAACATATAGAGGTACTGAATTAAGGGACTGGAGGTGTGGCTCGGTGGTACAGCACTTGCCTAGAATGCAGGAGGCCCTGAATTCTAGCCCCAGAACTGAAGAAAATAATAGTGAATTAAGAAGCAAAACAGTTGCCTAGCATGTAGGAGGCCCTGGGATCAATCCCCAGCATCAAAAGAATGTTTTTAAATAAAAATATATAGCAGTATTTCAGTTTTTTCCTCTTGAGTTTTCAAGGTAAGATTCTATCATTTTTAGCCAAGAATGGTGGTGCATGCCTGTAATCCCAGCACTCTGGGAGGCTGAAGCAGGAAGATTACAAGTTCGAGTCTAGCATGTGCATACCTAGTTCCTTCTGTAGCTATAAGGCACACATTTTGCTTTTTTAAATGTTAGGTAAAATTTGTACAGTGAAAGTTTTTATATTTTCTATCAATTGTGTTTGTCCTCCAGAAATAGTATTAATTTAAATTAAAATGGCTAGTAATTTTTTTTAAGTTCAAGCCTAGCCTGGACAAGTTAGCAATTTAGCAAGACCTGTCTCAAAAAAAAAAAAAAAAAGGCTGGGGATACAGCTCAGTGCAGAGGCACTGGGTTTAATCCCCAGTACAGGAAGGAAGGAAGGAGAGGGAGAGAGGGAAAGAAAAATAGAAAGGGAAGGACAAGGGAGGGAGGAAAACTATCATTTTTTACTATCTCTTGTCCTGAAATATATATCTCTTATGAGTATTAGCTTTGGTAACATTTCTAGAAAAATGCTAACTAGAAGCTAAATAATAAGTATCCTTCCTTCACATCTGACCTTGGTGGGCATGCTTTCTGCTTTACACCAATAAGGATGATGCTTGTTTAGGGTTTGAGGTTTATCACATCAAGAAAACAGTGGAAACCAGGCATGGTGGTGAATGCCTGTAATCCCAGCACTCAGGAGGCTGAGGCAGGAGGATTCAAGGCCAGCCTGGACTACATAGTGAGACACTGTCTAAAAAACAAAGAAAGAAAGAAAGAAAGAAAGAAAGAAAGAAAGAAAGAAAATATTTGAATTCTCTAGTTCTAGCAAGGTTTTTTTATCATAAATTATAGCTAAAATTTTCCAAATGCCTTCAGCATCTATTGGGAATATGAACCCTGGGGTGAACACATGTCCATCACAGAACTAAGAGTCTTTGCACATTTTCAGTCTGTTTTACATCTTTTCCCTTGAGTCTTGGATTCCATTTCTTTCCCTGCTACTTCTTAAGTCTTTTCACTTTTGAGAAATTCTTCACTTCCAGCACACTTGTAAATTGTTTACAGACAGTCCTTTCATGGGAGTGTTGCACGATAGCAGATGTCTCTCCAAAGGGAGCTATTTCTTATTTTTCTATAAATAACAGCTCCCCATTTGGGGGTGCTTACTGTGCTGCATTTCATTTAACTATTACCACAGCTCTATGAGACTGCCACTGGGCACCTTCCATTTGCCCTTCCAGACCCCTCCCTTCATCTCTCCCTGTCCCTGCCCTGGAAAGCTGGCCTTGCTAAACCACACAAACGGGCTCTCTAGTGCCCTCTGGCTTCCAGGAGGTTACATGCAGTAGGGTGATCAGGCTGAGAGAAGGAGAACTGGGTGCTTTCCCCCCACATGGTCACCTGTGGCTGGCTGTCTAGAGAAGGCTCCAGCTTCCCTCCATGCCCTTGTCTCCCACAACATCTCAGTCTGGTAGGAGCAAGCATTCTTGCCCTTTGACCCTCACTGGCTGCACTGTAACTAATGCCAGGAGGCTGAACTCTGCTTTGCTTCCCTGTACTCTGGCCACACCTCTGTACATATTCCCTTTACCAACTATCCTACAACTATCCTACCAACAGTTTCATGTGGGGACCTGGAGTCATGAACAGAGGGACTCTTGTTACTACGTGAAAATAAGGAGACCAAGCTACACACCCAGATTGTCTGGCCCACAGCCCGTGCTCATAACTACAATGCTGGTCTTTCCAAGAGTCAAAAAGGGTAATGGGCTCTGTTCTCACACTTTCATCAGGAGTCTGGAAAACACTCACTCCATTTCTGTGAGCCTTTTTCATGAAAGGCAACGTTTTCTCCCCTTCTCAACATCATCATCGGGCCCTGGGGCTGGTGGTTACTGCACAAGGAAACCCAGTTCCCATAGGCCATGGATCCAAGAATAATTGGAACAGCTTTAAACAGTCCTCTAATAATATTGACCACCATTCACTTAGGTCCTGATATATATATATATATATATATATATATATATATTTGTACTGGGAATCTAACTCAGGACCTTGTGCTTGCCAGGCAGATGTGGCGACACTGAGCTACATCCCCAACTTGGCCCTAATATTATTTAAGGTCAGTCTACCTCTGCCTCATTTCCCTCTTGCCACAGCTAGTGGATAGTCAGGAGTATCTGCTGAGGGAAATGGAGTCTTTCCAGGCTGCCCATTCTAGGGCAGAAAGAAGCTAAAAAAGGTGGGAGGTGAAGGGAACTGAAGGCCCTTAACATTAGCAAACTGGCCATGTCATTTTAGCCACAGCTATTTGCTATGAACTCTGCAATTAAAGGCAACCACACAGGAGGTTGTGTAAATTGTTCAGTTTGGTAGGCTTCAGTGAGTTAGTCATACTCATTCAGTGCTCCTTCAGTGAGCTGCCCAATTGGTGACTTGGTCATTTGGTGGCTTTGCTTTCAGCAATTGACTAGAAGCCAAACCTGTAACCTCCAACCCCAAGCAAAAGAGGTAGGGGCTTTACATATGAAAGGATCGCCTTCAGACCTTCCCCAGGGAGCTCTGCGCTCCAACGGGAGGGGCCGAGGGGAGGGCAGGGCGGGGCAGGGCCTGGGAAGAAGCCCAGATTTTCTCCTCACATGCCTGCAGACACATCATTCTGGAACGTCCCTCCCACCGGTCTCTTCTAGTTCCTTTTCTTCCCTTCCTTTCCTATAAGAGGCAGAATAAGAGGGCCGGGGAGGTAGCTCAGTGGTGCCATGCCTGCCTGGCAAGCACAAGGTCCTGAGTTTGATCCCTGGGGAGAAGGGAATAAAATGGGTAGAATGGATGGGAAGAGAAGGGGGTATGGTCAGTTTTGGGGTCGGGGTGATGAAAAAGGAGAACCACTGCAGGTCCCTTTTGTGGACTCCCCGACCCTTAAGGAACCCTGATACCTGAGTGAAGAGATTCTTGTTTGAAATACTAGCCGCGGTAGCTGACAAAGCCTTGGAGTCACTCAGCAGCCTTTTTCCAAGATTGCCAGACAGAATGTTTACAAATATTGCCAGGACAACAGCAGTTTCAACCAATGGGAAACAAAGCCCACATGTTCTTAACTGCTTCTGTTAATAAAAGAGTCAAAGTCTCAGGGATTTAGCTCAGTGGTTCCGTAGCCTGCCTCGCAAGTGCAAGGTCCCAAGTTCGATTCCAGAGAGAGAGAGGAGAGAGAGAGAGGGGCAGGGGAGGGCAGGGGAGGGCAGGGGGAAGGGGGAAGGCTAGTCACAGTAACCATCTGACCTCAGTAACAGGACTAAGCGGTGGGAGCCATACCCAGCTTCTTCACAGCAGATGGGTTTGCGGGCCTGTGCCAGGAGGACTAGCATGCTGGTGTGCATTGGGCATTACGATGCTGTGCCAGTCACTGTGTTAAGCCATTTACTCTTCACAATAGCACTGTGAGGTAGGTATCACCACTCTCATATTACAGTCGAACAAACTAAGGCACAGAGAATGTTAAGTAAGTTGCCTCAAACTCAAACCCATAGCTGTCTGACTTTGTTGACTTAGCTTTTACTTTTCATTTCCAAGTTCTGAAGCAGGACCCTTCTTGTGTGCTTGACTGTTTTCAGAGATGTCTTTTGTGAATCAAGGATGACAGTGCATATACTGTAGTGGTTATCAGCACAGACTTGGGAAATTTTTGCTTAACACTTCTTTTTCAGTTTTCTCATCTATAAAATGGGGTTAATGATAAATCTTAAAGTATAGAGCTTTGGGGTTTGTTTTTTGTTGACGCACTGTGGCTTGAACCAGGGCCTCACACATCCTAGGCAAGTGCTCTACCACTGAGCTATGAGCTTTGCCCTCAGTCCTAGAATAGGATGTTTTTTATTTGTTTCTTTTTGTGGTAGTGGGGATTGAACCCAAGACTTTCACACTGAGCTACATCCCCAGCCTTTTTTTTTTTTTTGAGACAGGATCTTTCTATGTCACTAAATTTCCCAGTCTGGGCTCAAACTTGTGATCTGCTTCCCTCAGCCTCCCAGAGTTCTGGGGTTACGCTCAGCGTAGAATAGGTTTTTTTTTGTTTTTTTTTTTTTTAAATGAGGATCAAGTCATATAATTCATGTGAAGACTCAGAACAATGCCTGAACTCTCTGTATAATGGTTAAATATTATTCTTGGTATTATTATTATTAAAGTCAATGGTATTATTTTTCAATGGTTTTATTTATTTTTATTTTAAATATTTATTATTTTTTTGGTACCAGGGATTGAACTCAGGACCTTGCACTTGCAAGGCAGGCACAGTGCCACTGAGCTAAATTCCCGGCCCATCAATGGTTTTAACCAGTGAAATGAAAAGTTGATCACTGTAGGTCAGGACCATTTTATTAGTCCATGAGATTCCCAAGTCTTAAGAACCCCTGCCCTGAACCATGCTGTGTGTATGGAGTGGTGGCTTACTGTGAGACAATTGATCTCAACCCCAGCAAAGGAACAGAAGTTTCCAAGTGCCCTCTCTCTCCACAAGAACTGTGGAGCTCGCTGCCTGGAAGACACCTGACACCATGTATAGAACTGGCGCAGCTAAGATGCGGCCTTCAGGCTGGTGAGTGAGGGGTGGCAAGGGGACAGTGTGGGAGACTGTGTAGCTCCACAGGAAGAACACAGACTGTGAACACAGGCAATGCAGGCTCCACAGGCAGAGGGATTTAAATCCCAGCTCTGCCACATGCTGGCCCTGAGAATTCAAGCAGAGCCCTCCACCTCCGAGCCCCTGTGTTCAACGGGGATTTTTTTTTTTTTTACAGTGGTGATCTTAATTCATGGTGTTAATAAGGAGACAAGATGAGGCGATTCATATGGAGCACTCAGAACAGGATAGGCATATTGTACATGCTTAACAAACACTGATTACCTCGATCATGAGGAGGAGGAGACCACAGAATCAAACATCAGAGGAGCCTGCCACTGCCTGAGGCTGGAAGCATGTGTCCTGAGCTTTCCTTAGGGTCAGTGCCCAGCAGTCAGGCCAGGAGGATTCACAGGGACATTGTCCTCAGCAAGCGCACAAGCCCCAGGGCAACGGGTACTAATGAGGATGCCTGGCTTCAGTTAGGCTCACTGGCCTTCTGGTCCAGGGAGCCCCACCAGCCAGTATGTACACAGTACGTACCTGTAAAGTGTGCAGCGACAGGGATGATGGAGCTTCAAAGCTGACTAAGTCACAGTTTCCACTCTGTGTGACTCACAGAGAAAGTGTGCACACATGAAAAGATAACTAGCAAGCTAAGGAGGGTACAGTGAAATGCTTCCTGACTCAAAACACAATGCATGTTGGATTTGGGTAGGACCTAAACAAGTGAATCTGAGTGATGTTGCTTCAAGTCTAAGGTCACCAGACTACCCTGGGAAGGGAGGGGAGGAGGAAGGAGCCCAGGGCCTTTCCCAAGCACATGTTCATCCTGCAACAGTGAAGCCCACAGACCAGATACTGTGCTGGCCAGGCCCAGTTGGGTGGATCCCCGAGAGTCACAACACCACAGAGACCTCTGGGAACATTCCAGCCATGCTGGAGCATGAGTGTCTCACTGCACAGGCCCTTGCTCAGAACAAAAGTGCTGTGGCAAGCTGGCCAGGTGGTGCAAACCCGTATTCCCAGCATTCTGGGAGGCTGAGGCAGGGGATCACAAGTTCAAGCCCCTCCTAGGCAATTTAGAGACTTAGTGAGACCCTGTGTGAAAATAAAAAAATGTTTTAAAAAGGGTCAGGGATACAGCTCAGTGCACCGTCTGTGAGTTCAGTCCCTAGTGTGGGCGGGGTGTGTGTGTGTGTGTGTGTGTGTGTGTGTGTGTGTGTGTGTTATTATGACATCGCCCTTCCTCTTGTACGTGTGGGACGGGAACTCCTAAGTCCCCCACCCCACCCCAGACCTTACCAACTCCACCCCACATATTAAGTTCTTGGAGGTGAAAGCCGGTCTCCAGCCGAAGGCAGGTGGCACACGGGGGGGAAGGCACAGTATACCAAAGAAACTTACACACTTGGAAAATGCTTGTGTTTTCTTGGGGGCAGTGATGTTCACTGTTTCCAACGTCTTCTTTACCGTTTTTCTGTGGTCTTTGGGATTATATTTCTTTGGGGTCATAATCAAAACTGCATACTTGTTTGTAAATTTTATTACTTGGTCACTCACTAGCCCAGATATAATTGGTCTCTTCAGTTTTCTGGAATGTGGAAAGTATCTAATAAGAAACAAATCAAAAGATGGTACAAAATGGTTCAGACTAATAAAGAAACACTTACATATTTTTATGCAAGTTACAACTGCTGGCCCATTTTCATAATGATGCTCTCAAAAGAACAAGTATGTCTCTAATCTTTTTTTTTTTTTTTTTGAGACAGGGTCTTGCTATGCAGTTCAGGCTGTTCTTGAACTCACTATATAGCCCAGGCTGGCCTTAAACTTGCAGTGATTCTCCTGCCTCAGCCTCCCGACTGCTGGGATTACAGGCATGCACCACCAGGCCTGACAATATGTCTCTAATCTTGAATCAAGTTTTATGAAAATTCCAAAAGCAATTATTTGGATCTTCATTACAGAAGAGTCTTTGGGGTGAAGGAAGGTATATTACAGCCAACAGCATGAGACACGGAGGATACACACATATGTCAAAGAAACCCTTAACCATTAAAGGTCATGCAGAGTTAGGGGTGTTCCTCAGTGGTAGAGTGCTTGCCTAGGATGTACAAGTCATGAGTTCCATCTCAACTACCGCAAAAAGAAAAAACAAAGATGCAAACATAGCGTAGGATCTATTCTTTACAGTAATTTCCTTCGCCCTTTTATCAAAAATGCCTCACAACTCAGTGTGATGGCACACAGCTATAATCCCAGCTACTCGGTGTCGGGAGCAATTCTACATAATTTGGGGGAAAATCATTTCACAATTAAATCATGATTAGGGCCTAGTTTTCCTGCCGAGAGGCCAGCTACAGCATGTCAGCATGTGGAGACATAACTCCATCTTCACCTCTGGTCACACCTAAAACCTCAATGATCCAGTGACGCTGTGATGCTCCAGGACATGATTACACCAGCTGAAGACATCCTGGGAGGAACAAAATCTTCATCCTCATAGTTCCTCATTGTTCTAGGATTTTTGCTGGGCTGCTGCTGCTGCCCTTTGACTCACCTTTTACATTTGTTACTCTCCCAAAGTACTGAACTCTCTGCCCTGAGTCATCGGTTACATTTGTTTCTCCTGATGTACGGAATAAAGGTGTGGCAAGCTCAGGGGCTTTGGTCTTTGCCGCCCAGAGCAGCACTCATTAGGCCCAAAGCTTAGCTTCTTCTCTAAGTCTCATTTCTCCTATCTTTTCTGTCTACATATTAATTAATTCGCCTTGTGCTGCCCTGGCTCACAGGAGACTAGGACTTACTGCAGAGGATCTAGTAACGTCTCCTTTCTCTGTTCCCTACAACTCAGGAGGCTGAGGCGGGGGGAGGGGGGTCCACAAGTTTGAGGCCATCCTGGGTAACTCAGTAAGACCTTGTCTCAAAATTTTTTAAAAAATGTAAAGGGCTGGGATGTAACACCTCCCTAGCACATATGAGGCTCTGCATGTCCCCATCCCCAGCACTGAAAAAAATAAATAAATAAAAAACCACCACCAACAACAAAAATCATCAAAATGTGAAATTTATAAGAATATTTTCATTCCCAGTGTGCTGTGGGTCACAAAGGTCTGCTCCAGCTTCCCTTGGAAAGCAAAGGAAGAGCATACCCCAAAAGAATATTCCATAGTATGTAAACATCAGAGATGAAATTGGTCAAGAGGGTGTACGGGGGTGAGGTAGCCTCACATAGACACACACGACCCAGACCAATACGCTGATGTCCTTCTCATTGGTTATCCACAATTTGCTTCTACCTACTTGGTATAGACAAAGGCCTATAATTGTTCCATGAGTCTTCTTTCTATAAAAGTACAGTAGAATAATTTGATTTCTTAGTTCCCCAAAATATCTGAGTGATTTGGAGTCTCAAAAACCAAGTGATGTTTCACTCTCACCTCTACCCCTTACCCTCATCTAAAAGCTTCTGGTGAGGATGGCTGGTTTCAAACCCATCCTCACTGCTTTTTCCCTTAGAACAGAGCAAGTAGCAAGAGCTAAGAAGGAAAACCAGGCATTAAAACCAATGGCATTAAAGTATATTGTGTGTGTGTGTGTGTGTTTGTGTGTGTGTGTGTGTGTTGTTTTGTTTTATCTTAAGACAAGATCTCACTATGTAGCCCAAGCTGGCCTAGAATTTCCAGTGGTCCTCCAGCTTCAATCTCCCGAGTGCTGGGATTACAGGTGTGCACCAGCATGCCCAGCTTAAACCACATTTAAAACAAATTCTGCTTTCAGAAAATGCCTTCAGAATAGTCTCTCCATTGAAGTTCCTACTGTCTATTTTCTTTGCAGCACTGAGATTCCCTAGCTGTGTCCACGCTAACAGGGAACCAGAGACCAGGCCTTGGGGACCTGTGAACATCACATTTATGTAAGTGCCTTCAGGGGACTTGGGTGGGCTGGGGAACGGTTATGGGAGTGCACACCATCAATGGTCCCCTCCCTCTTCATCACATGCATAAATTCATGCTCAGATCAGTGGCATGACCTGCTGAAGGTCACACAAGGCACAGGTGCTGGGCCCTCCTGACATGAAGCTCTTCACAGAGCTGTGGCTCCACATCTGGGGGAAGGGAGCTATTGGAAACTTTGTCATGGGGGCAAGAGGGGCAGGTGATCATTGTAGGATGTTTAGAAGCATGGCCTCTGGCTTGCACCCATTAAAGTCAGCAACCCCTCCCGTTGTGACAAGGCAGAAGAATGCTTTTTGAGCCCTGAGGGGCAAAATGGTCCTGTTGAGAAGCACTGCTTCAAATCTCCCCTGTGCTGAGCAGCCAGGTAGATGTGCAAATCACCACACCACTGCCCTGCATACTACTGTGCAGAGGAAGGCCAGGCCCTTCCTGTTGCCGGCCCTGCCAACCTCCCAGTTCTTTTCTCCCTGCTTTGTACTCTTTGCTCTAGTTCTGCAGCCATGGTAGTTGCTGTTCCCACCTTCATGCTCTTCCCTAAGCTAGGAATGTCCTCCTCCAGTTGTCTTCTAAACCTCATCCAGCCACCAAAACTTAGCTTAGTGTAGATGTCACCTGAAGCTTACCCTAAGCCTTTCCTGTCCCCTCATCCCAAGGCTAGGCCAAGCCCCACCTCTGTGGCTCCATGGCAGTTACTCCCCTGACTGTGATCTCCTAGAGAGCAGGGTTGTGTCATTCAAATCTGAGCCACAATGCCTGGCCTGTAGCATTTACTCAAGCAGTGGTACCGGGAATTAAAGCTGGCCTTTGCACTGAGCTACATCCCCAGCCTTTTTAAAGATTCTTTTGAGACAAGATCTCGCTAAGTCACTAAGTTGCCCAGACTGGGCTTGACTTTGTGATCCTCCTGCCTCAGCCTCCTAGAGTGTCAGGATTACAGGTGGCTTTCAGGATTATGCTTGGCTTTGAGCCAAGGTTTGTTTGTTTGTTTATTTATTTATTTATATTTTTTGTGGAACCAGGGATCGAACTCAGGACCTTGTGCTTGGCAGGCAGGTGCGGCACCACTGAGCTAAATCCCCAGCCCTAAGCCAGGGTTTATTGAAGTGAACCTCAGAGAACAGTTAAAAGTTCACCCATTTGTGAGCCAAAACACCAGAAATCTAGCTGCAATTTTGTCACTAAATGATTGCTTGCCATCCCCGAACCTTTGTTTCATAGTGTGGGGAGTGCTGCACAGGATTAAGTCCTGAGTTCGATTCCCCGTACCAGAAACAAACAAACAAACAAAAAAAACATGTCTTTTCACCACATCCCTTATGTTGTTGGGTTTTGAGCTATGTGAATATGGCATTTATTTTAAAAACTAAGCACGGTTAATAAAACCAATCTAATGGCATCATTTCTCATGCAGCATTTCAACAGGCCCCGGAAGCGCAGGTGACAGATGGGTCCCATGTCACTGTTCAGACCACAGCTGTCAAAATGGCTGTAAGAAAACGTTCCTAATTGCACTTGAATCAAGTGAAATCTAACCATCTAGCCTCCCACATGTTTTAATCTGGTTTGTTCCCTGACAGTAGAATATACAAATAAAGGTCGATTTCACAGGAGATGCTTCAAAAAAGAGCAGAACGGGTTGGCGGCGGGAGTGCCTCGGGCGGACGCGGAGTGAAGATGGCCCGCCGCGGCGAGAGGGGGGGTAGCGGGCGCCCGGTGCGGAGCGAGCTAGACGGGCCCGAACGAGCTGGCTTGGCGGCGGCTGCACGCACTGCTGTGCCTGCACCGCGCGCCGTCCCGTCCGCAGGGCAGCGTGCCCGCTTTGGCGCCTGGTCCTTGGCCTGGAGGCGCCGCTGCCGCGCCACCGCCGCGCCACCGCCGCCGTGGTCCTAGCGCCACTCGGCTTCGTGCGGCGCAAGTCCCTGGCGCCACCCCGCTAGGGCCCGCGCGGGCTCCGCCGGCCTGGCCCGGCTGTGCTGGCGCTCTGATGGCCGCGCGCTGCGGAAGCTGCCGGTGCACGTGGGGCTGGTGCTGGCCGAGGACAAGCGCAGCCTGCCGGACGTGGCGAGCTTGGTGGTGTGGACCATGGCGGTGGGCATCTCGTATATCAGCGTGTACGACCACCGAGGTATTTTCAAAAGAAATAATTCCAGACTGATGGATGAAATTTTAAAACAACAGCAGGGACTTCTGAGCCTGGATTGTTCCAAATACTCATCAAAGTTTGCAAATAGTAATGACAAAGATGATCAAGTTTTAAATTGCCACTTGGCAGGTAAGGTGCTGTCCCCAGAGGATGGGAAAGCTGCTCAGGACTTCTGCTGGCTGCTGGCCCGGCAGCAGCACAGGCCCGAGGACCTGGATGTGGTCATGTTGGACAGATTGATTATACTGTATGTTTGTCAAAATTAAGCTGTAGTCCATTTCTCGATCTGCTGTAGTCTAAGAAGAGACTCGAGACAAGTTCACGTAGAGCCTTTCCAGAACTTTCTCACCTGGTGCGCCTGCTAGAGCAGTCTACGATTTGAACAGCATTGCTTGTTCTATAATTCTTGGCAAAATCCTCAAAACCTCTCCGTCGTCAGAGGTCAGAATTGATCACTGTAAAGAAAAGCGTATGTCTTTATGTGTATCGAAGGCGTTGTCTTTAAATTGTTTCTTCTTGACTTTCCCCACAATGGAAAAATCACCAAATCGAGCCCTCTGCATGGATGGAGCAGAGCAAGAAGGGAGGATTTGAATTCTATTTGCAATTCAAGTTGTGGTTTGCTTCTTAAAGCTGATGGGTTAGTGCTGTAAAGTCAAAAGGCTGGTTTTAATGTGAATAGCGAGGTATAGTCTATTGTGACAAAGGCTGAAGAATGCCTGTCTCTGAGCAGATGTTTAATATTAATGAACAGTGCCAAATACACTGTGCATATCAATAATTTGGTCTTTGAATGTACATTAATCAGCTCCCTCCTGTGTGATGGAACCATGCATAGAATCAGTTCGATCCTTGTGATGTTTTGTATGACTGTAGACTTTGGCAACATGTAAATAATATGTACAGCAAATTTTTATGATTATGGAATCAAATTTATTAAGTTTTATTATTGAAAGCTGAAACAAAATGAACAAAAACCAATAAAAGAATACATTCTTTTCGTGGTCTGTACTATGTGAATGTTACATTTATTCTGAACATTTAGGGACTGCAGAAATGTAATGAGAAACTCCTATGACTAGATAGCAGTACTAGTTTTTTAAGATCATATGCTCTTGGTTGAAATGTATTCCCATTTTTAACAGCTTAAACATTTGAAATCTTACGATTTTATTTGCCTTTTGTTAGATAATAAAATTCAGCTTCAAAATTGCCAGGATTTTCAAAATTCCACAGTAACTAAAAATCTGAGTTATTTTCACTGAATATGGAATTGCCAAATTAAAAGCATGTGTACTCCTTAAAAAAGGACTTTGAGCAAGCGGAAGGACCTGAGTTCGATCGCCAGTACCAAAAAAAAAAAAAAGAAAAAGGAATTTGATAGTTCTTGTCAAAGTAGGAAATTGAAAGGTAAGAGCTGTAGTTTGTCTTATGCTGCATATTCACTGTCTAACCTGAAGACATACTTGTAAAACAGTTGGTTTTGGGGGCATGGTTTTCATCTAAAGTTTGTCAAAGGTCATATTTTAACTCTTGGAAATGTCTTTAACAAAATTACTTAGAAGTTTAACGATAGTTTGAAATAAAACCCAGGAAATAAAATTAGTGTCACCAGTTGCCCAAGACCCTAGATAACTGGCTGTATACTGATAAAATTAGTGGAAAAGAGGAACACAAAAAGAATTTGCATAAGGTTTGTTTGGGTTTTTTTTGGTACTGGGGATCGAACTTGGGTCCTTGCGCTTGCGCAGCAGGCAGCGAAACCACTGAGCTGAATCCCCGGCTCTGCATAAGGTTTTTAAAAAATTATACAAAAACGTTAGAGGATTCAAAGAAGCAAAAAGGAATATAACCTCATTGATTACATTTTAGCTGACAATCCTTCCAGAATTTTTTTGTACTTTTATTTTAAAAATGTATCCCACTGTATCAGGTTTAAGAAATTCTTTTAAAACTAAAAGCTAGCATATGAGAGTTTTGTGTTATGTTTGGTTTCTCTGTCTGAATATAAAGTTACATCAGCCCGTGAAAATGTTTGGAAAAAGTATTGTCCACATTGTTTTGTTCCATATCCTTCAGGTAATTTTTTAATTTATTGCCACCCTGTAATGAACGATTCAGGGACTATAAATTAATTTTAGCATTACTCATTTCCAGAGTATTGCAAAAAACAAATAATCCCATGTCAAACTTTGGATTATCTGTTGTTGATATGTTAATACTTCTTTTCACTGATACTAGTAGTTTAAGTTACTGTTAAGAGGACATGAAAAATTCCCAGTCTTGGAGAAGGAAAGCCTGAGCAAAGCAGAACAGATCAGAACATGGGTTAGGTGCCGTCAGCATGGCTTTGTACTTGTGTATCTACTGTTTCCGTTCGTGGACATTTATTGCAGCAGTATCTTTTATGGGTTTGAGTCACAGAGCCCTTTATTTTAATAAATGTATATTTTGCCATAAAAAAAAGAGCAGAACACTCAGTCTGACCACCTGACCACCCTTCACTTGTCATTTTGTTGCCCCTAAGATGATAAATTTAGTGGATTCCCCACTAAAGTGGAGAAATAGCAAACCTAAAAATGAACAATTTAGTGGTAGATTTTGTAATGTTGTCAGTTGTCTATATCCACAACTCCCTATCTGTACTACCAGCTCTGTGAGGCACTGACTAGTGTTCTATTAAATTTGTAATCACAAGGAGGGCTTTCCTTCAATAAAACGTCACTGCCACACTTTCACAGGGTAGCACAATCTAGATTTACTCTAAATATGAACGCTACCTCCTTCTTCTATAAACCCTGCCTTGTAAAATGAGGTTAGTAGAAATCACACGTGGGGGTGGGGGTGTTTAAGATCACCATTAGATCACGTTAGAATGGATAAAGGTCAAAATGTACAAGGGGAATGGGGAAAAAAGTAAGAACCAAGATGTACAATTTAGCAGGCTAGGGATGTAACTCAGGGGTAGAACACTTGCCTAGCAAGGGCAAGGGCCCTAGACCAAGAGAAAAAATACAATTTTGTGTTCTCACCCTGGGTTCCTGATGTCACCTATAGTGTTGCTGTATACACACAGTAGCATCATTTTTTTTTTTTTGGTACCAGGGATTGAACTCGGGTCCTTGTGCTTGCGCAGCAGGCGGTGAAACCACTGAGCTAAATCTCCAGCCCGCATATTTTTTTTTTTAATTTGGTGGTACTGGGGATTGAACCCACGGCCTCTTACATGCAGCAGATGCTCTACCGCTTGAGTCATATCCCCAGCCCTAAGATAGCAGCATTTTCACAGTAGACCTCAGATCTCCGTTACTTACCTTTAATGTTAAACATATAACTCTATTTCAAATGATCATTTCTTCGCAAACTAGGGATTAAACCCGGGGCGCTGCCCTACCACTGAGCTACATCCCAGCCGTTTTGTTTTGAGATAGGCCCAAACTGGCCTCAAACTTTCAATCCTTCTGCCTCACCCTCCTGAGTAGGTGGGATTGGAGGCATGTGCTACTGAACCTGACAGTACACTCATTGTAATAAACCAAATGATTGCTCATGCTGTTCTATCCTAAAGCAAAAATTAATGCTTGGGCTGGGGATTTAGCTAAGTGGCACTGTGCCTGCCTCACAAGCCCAAGGTCCTGAGTTCAGTACCTGGTACCAAAAAAAAATTTTTTTAAATCAATGCTTAAGCATATACTGTACTGTATTAGATACCACACAGAATACATGAAACTTGAAAATGCAATCTCCATATTAAAAGTGTCCTAACTGGAACTGTTTTTGGCATATGGGGAACGGAACACATATTGTATATGCTAGGCAATATTTTACTACTGAGGTACACCCTCAGCACCCTAGCTGGGATTTTAAATACTGTAAGACCCACCCAGAAAAGGAACTGGGAAAAACACTTTTTTTCCTGTATTTTCCTAGCAACCTCTCAGGAAATTTTAGGTAGTCTCTTTTTTTCCCTTTTCACTGTATTACTATATTTCTGTGATACATAATAATTACATACATTTTGGGGAATTGGTATCTTGATCAATTTTTATTCCTTTCCCTCCCTATTCTCCCCTCTACCCCCTTTACCAGATCCCTTTCCCCATCTCCAAGTGTTTCCTATCAACTTTCCTTTGGTTTACTATTTAAATTATTTATATTTTGGGTTTCTCATATAAAAGAAACCATGCAATTTTTAACCTTCTGTGTCTGATTTATTTCACTTAACATACAGCCTCAGGATCCATCCTTTTTCCTACGATGGTGATTATAATAGTTTATGAAGTGGCAGGCATGGAGATAGGCACTTGGTATATATTTTTTGCCTATAATTTTACCAAGTTTTGGTTGTCTTCTAGTTTTTTTAAGTAATAAAGCTATATTGGTTAGATTGCCTGATGTTGTATATTTTAAAGAAAGAAAAGCCTTTTGCTTTTTCACTTTGTTTTTATTATTACGTAACACACTGAACTGCATGCTACATAATACACCGCTTAAACTTCCAGCAGTGTTAGATGACCACAAATGAGTTATTTTTTTATCAATCAGGAAAATGCTTCCTTAATCAATGTTCTCCAAACCCTGAAAAGAAATTTAGAAAAGAGGATGTAAGAATTCTGTTCCCATCAAAGATGTACCACGTACTTTATTCCCAGCGTCACAGAATAGTATTAAAGCAAATGTTTTCACATCTCATATTTCTAACTCCAACAATACAGAAATGAATTGGATTGCATTTTATAATCACTAAAGAAAAACTTGTAATGATTTCTACTTCTCATTTTCTGACAGCAGCAAATGTACTAATTTGCATGAAAAGACCCTTCCACCATCCCTATCAGAACTCAAGTCAAACAACTATTTACCTGGATCCTTATACAATGGACTCTCCCCGAGATAGAGGACAAGAAAATAAGATCTCTCATAAAATAACAGCCAACATTCAGTACATACTGTTATCCTCATTCCACTTGTCTTTAAATGAGGAAATGCTCAGGTTACAAATCACTGGCTCACTGGCTTAAGTCTGTAAGAAGTAGCAGAGCTGGACTCCAACTAAAGAACTCGTGCCCCGTAAGCACTACGGTATCTTTTCAAAAGGCCTCCTTATCTTACTCAGTTCACATGCAAATACCTCAGTATCTATAAATTAAAAGATTAATCAGTGATGACATTTATTCTAGATAATAAAATAAACAGTTCAGGTATTTTGTTTTTTACTTCAAGAAGAATTGCCTTAAGAGATTAAAACTTTATTTCTAGGAACTACCTCTTAGAAATTCAAATTCTATTTCACATGCCAGGTGATTTTGATGGTTATTCTGGGATTATATTTTGAGAAACATGGCTCCAGGTGAGGGAGACCCAGAGATATGTTCCCAAACCCACAGCAGATGCCTGAAACCACAAATAGTACTGAGCCCTTTATATACTATTTTTTTTCCTATATATATTCCTATGATAAAGTATAATTTATAAATTAGACACAGTAAGAGGTTAATAATAATAAATAACAATGGTAATATACAAGTTATTTAATGGTTAAAAATTATTTCTTAGGGGCTGGGGATTTAGCCCAGTGGTTTCGGCGCCTGCTGCGCAAGCGCAAGGACCCGAGTTCGATCCCCGGTACCAAAAAAAAATATATATATATTTCTGGCCAGGGATTTAGCTCAGTGTCACAGCACCTGCCTGGCAAGCACAAGATCCTGAGTTCAATCCCCAGTACCCAAAAATAAAATTATTTCTGGAGTTTTCCATGTAATATTTTCAGACCACAGTTGAGAGTGGGTAACAAACTGTGGAAAGCGAAATCAGATAAGGGGAGAACTATTACATCTATGTTCATGTTCATTAAATTTGATTCTCAAATAGCTGTATACTGAGAGGCAGGTCGCCTAGGTTGAGTTTTTATAGTATTTAATCATTCTGACCATCTGTTTTCTCATCTATAACATGAAAATATTATTTATCTAGGTTCACAGTGAAGAATAAATGAGCACAAAGCAAATATCAAAAAGTAACTAAAAATGTTTAAAACAGTTATAAGGATAAACTACTAACACAAGGTATAAAACCATACTATTAGGTTGAGCCACATGAAACTGCTACCTGAGCCAGGTGTGGAGGCACACACCTGTAATCCCAGCACTCAGGAGGCTGAGGCAGGATGATCACCATGAGTTCGAGGCCAGCCTGGGCTACA
>NW_004624895.1:3707670-3801555 GCF_000247695.1 Heterocephalus glaber | reverse complement strand
GCATTGGGCGGAACATGTTTACATTTTAGGTTGCCTTAGCAATTTCTATTGAAGTAAAGGTTATTTTTTGCTAAACAAAGTACAATTCCTCTAAGCTGTTTCATTTCATTGAACATCACGAATACATATTTAAAAATTACAATTGTCCCCCCTTATTTACCCATACCTAAACAGAACAGAAAGTAACTTAATCAAAATCTTTATATCAGCGGGGGTACAAGCAAGATTTAATCAACTAAGTGTCAAACTTGTGGTCACTGGCTGGCCCTTGAGAAACTGCACAATGGTTAGTATAGTTTGCTATTAGCTCTCTATTTTTCTATACCTCTATTCATCTTAACGAAATGTCATTTAGGTTCATAGTCCATGAGCAGAAGATATTTACAGCACTTTGAGAAATATTGAGTAACTTGCCTCCTTAATGCATTTACCTGTCTTAACTTTCTTTCTTTTTTCCATTTTCCACTATTACATCTAAAGTCTGTCCTTTCAATCTCTTCATAAGACCACTTTAGTAAAAAGAATGTCAGCAATAAGAGGGGGAGTCATAGTAGTGGGGGAAACAGAGGGGGTTTTAGGAGAGGTTTCTTTAGAAGTGGATGTGGCAATAGAACTAAGAGAAACTGGAATTTGGGACTTGTGAGCCAGATCAGATTTCAACATATCATTACCAATTTGCCTCATGGAGAGTTTGTTGTTAGTTACAAACACAATGACTCCTATGATCAGAGTAACAATTATAAACATTATGGCAAGAAAAAATAAAACATGAGGGTACGATGTGTTCCACCCTTTCTTTCCCCCAGCTGGAACTTTGTCAAGCAGCATTGGAGGTTGGTTGGGCTTCGCCACCCACCTGTAATCCCAGTACTTGGGAGGCTGAGGCAGGAGGATTGCCGTGAGTTCGAGGCCAGCCTGGGCTACATAGTTCAAAGCCAGCCTGAACCACACATCAAGACTCTGGCTCAAATAAACAAAATCAAAAACCACACACATTGTGGGCTGTCTCTTCACACTGTTGGTGGTTTATCTTGCTGTGCAGAAGCTTTATAGTATACTGATTCTGTGTGTTAGTTCATGAGCAACTGAGGTTTTGTTCATAAAATCTTTTCCTACACCAATGTCTTCAAGAGTTCTACCTAACTTTTCTTCCAGCCAGTTTAGTGTTTCTGTTTTAATGTTTAGATCTTTAATCCATTTTGATTTTAGTTTAGTGCATGGTGACATATATAGGTCTACTTTTAAGCTTTGGCAAGTTGAAACCCAATTTTTCCAGCACCATTTATTAAAGAGGCTATCTTTCCTCCAGTGAGGGTGTTTGGGTCCTTTGTCAAAGATCAGTGTGTCTGGAATTGTTTCTGTATCTTCTAATCTGTTCCACTGGTCCTCAGGTCTGTTTATTTGCCAGTACCATGCTGTTTTTATCACAGTAGCTGTGTAGTAAGTATAGTTTCAAGTTGGGGATTGTGAAATGTGGGAAAAAATTTTCACAGCTGCCCCTCAAACAAATGTCTACTATCTCGAATCTATAAAGAACTTTAAAAAAACCAGATCTCCCAAATTTAAAGACCCAATCCAAAAATGGGCAGCTGAAATGAACAGACATTTCTCAGACAAAGAAGTAGAAATAGCAAATAAACATATGAAAAACTGTTCAATATCACTGGTCATTCGAGAGATGCAAATGAAAACAACACTGAGATTCCACCTCATCCCAGAAAGAATGGCTGCTGTCATGAAATCAACCAATAACCAGTGCTGGCGGGGCTGTGGTGAAAGAGGAACCCTGCTCCACTGTTGGTGGGAGTGTAGACTGGTGCAACCACTGTGGAAATCAGTATAGAGATACCTCAAAGAACTAGGACTGGAAGTCCCATTTGACCCAGCTATTCCCCTGCTGGGGATCTTCCCCAAAGAATTAAAAGAATCATACCACAGTGATATATGTGCACCCATGTTCACAGCAGCACGATTCATGATAGTTAAAACTTGGAAGCAGCCCAATTGCCCATCAACTGGAGACTGGATAAAGAAAATGTGTTTTTTTTTAATAAAATGGAGTATTACTCAGCCATAAAGAATGAGAAACTAGAGACATTTATAGCTAAATGGATGCACATTGAGGTGATACTCTTAAGTGAAATAAATAGGACACACGTGTGTAAATACGAATAGTTTCTCTACTGTGAGAAACTGAAAATGTAAATAAGGACTAAAAGATATAATGGATAATGTGAAATAGGAAGAAAAAGGGCAAAGGGGAGGGGAAAGTGGGAGGGGTAGGGGAAAAGAAAGAAGGGAATGGAATTAGTATGAGAAAAAGAAAAAATGGAAACAAAGTCTTTGTAGATAGGGAGGAATGGAGGGGTTGAAGGGAGGGCAGGGGAATGGGGAAAAAATAAGAACAAAGATGGATTATCTAAAGGTGCAAATTTCCAATGATGAACATCATTATATTGTATACCTTAATGTACCAATAAAATTAATTTTTTTTAAAAACCACCAAATTTACTATTGAGCAATGTTATTGGCTGAATATTCTCCCCTCTATACGCATTCATATATTGAAACTCTAGTAGTGGCCAAGCCTTTGGGAATTACCCTCTTTTTTCAGAGTTGCTTCCTTGTGAGAGCTGGGTACTGAGGGGCCCTGCATTCTTGGCTGCACTGGAGCAGAGTGAATCTCACTGAACTGGGATGGAGGGAGGAGGGATCCTGGTTCCAATACTACCCATCTTTCAGAATGTTAGTAGATGCTCTTGAATAGCTATTTCATCATTTGGTCTAGGTCCTTAGGGCCCCTTCCAGACACTGGAAATGGTAATGGTGGTTGTTTTGTAATTTTCACCAGTCTCACTGGTAGAGAGGAGTCATGGATCTCCTCATGCTTTTACTCAGGAAGTTGATCCTTCCATCCATTTACAATTTGCTCACACTCTTTTGGCCTTACTATTTCTGGAAGCCGCTATGAACAGTGACTCATGCTCTGCTCTCCTTCCTTCTGGAGCACACAGGAGACTACACTTCCCCACAGCCTTGCGTTATGCATGACTTGCATCACACGTGACTAGATCTGACCATTCACATGACAGCAGAAACTATACCTGCGCTAAGCCACTAGCGACCCTCCAGTTTCTCTCTCCCACTGCGGAAGTGAAACTGAATGTCCCATATTGAGATGGTAAAGCTAAAAGGTGGAAGCATATTCAACTGCAACATTCACCCCATGGAGGAAAGCTGTTCTGGAGAGTTGCCTGAACTTGTTGTGGACTCTAGGTGAGGGAGAAACAGACTCAAGTGAAGCCTCTGAGGTTTCTGGTAACATCTGTAGTTGCCACATAGCCTAACCTAGCCTGACAAATTCACCAGTCCATTATGACAGTTTTTCCTATGATCCAGTTCTAAATTACATTTTTCCTATTTACTTAACCTCTCTGACGCATATAACAGCTACTGTAAATTGAGACCCTCTCCTAGGACCGGCATTGTATAACCATGCTGCAGAAGTAAAATCACCCATGTCAGACCATGGGTGATTATTTAGCAGTTTTGAAACTAACGCCATTTTGGCTGAGAAGTGTGGACCTGTTTCTAGCAAGCTGAGTGAAGGGGCTAGTGTTAGGGTGAGTCTTGTTAACAGAGGAACTTCCCTAATGAGGGCTTCCTGCACACGCTGAGGGTACCTAGGTTTAGAGAAACAGATAAACCCCACTCTGCCACCTTCACCTTCCTTCCTCCCACATTTGTTCATTCAGACAGCAAACATTTACCTAATACAGTACTTAAGGGTGGGCAGGTGCCTGCCCTCAGGAAGCTTGCAGGCTACTGGAGGAGATACACGGACAAATCTTGTGTGGGCTGGGCTTTAACCAAGGCACGCACAGGATGCTGCATGCTCACCAAGAATCTACCCACTGAGTCGGGGTGAGCTTGGAACTGGGGGACAGCGATGAGTCTATGCAGATTCATCAGCTGGAACACACGCCCTCTGGTGAGGGCATTGATGACTAAGGAGGCTACGCAGGTGTGGAGGTGGGGGATATTAGGGAAATCTCTGTACCTTTTACTCAATTTGGCCATGAACCTAAAACTGCTTTAAAAATAAAGTCTACTAAGAAAAAAACCTCAGCACCTAATGTGCCAGGCATTTTTCTAAATTCTTAAGATCCAGTGATAAACGAAATGGACAGAAATACCTGTCCTCATATAATTGACCTTCTGGTAGACAACTAGAGAAAATAAACAATATTATTAACAGGTGGACTGTAGATAAAAACAAGTAAGAGCTGGGCTTAGTGGCACACACCTGTAATCCCACCACTCAGGAGGCCTAGGCAGGAGAGTTCAAGGACAGCCTGAGCTACATTGTGAGTTCAAGGCCATCCTGAACTAAACAGCAGAGACCTTGTCTAAAAACAAAACAAAACAAAAAGGAGACATTGAGCCAGGCATGGTGTGCACACCTGTAATCCCAGCACTTGGGAGGCTGAGGCAGGAGGATTGCAAGTTCAAGGCCAACCTGGGCAATTTAGCAAGACTGTCTCAAAAAAGAAGCAAGCAAAAAATGTAGTCATTAGGGCAAGGAGTGTAACTCACTGTTAGAGGGCTCCCCTTGTGTGTGCAAGGCCCAGCACTACCAAAAAATAATCCTATTAAAATGAAATCATAAAGAAAATATATAGGAGTGAATACACTTTTAAAAAATATTCCAGGCTGGGAATGTAACTTAGTGGGAGATTGCTTGCTAAGCCTGCATGAGGCTCTGGGTTCAATACCCACCACCAAAAAATAATTCCAAATTATTACATAAATCCTTTAATTTGTGAAGCTAGAAAAGAGCAGAATAAACTGAGGAGGTACAGGGAAGAAAACAATAGAGAGAAGAGCAAAAACTTAAAAAACACAGCAGTTCCTCTGTATCTTTATCCCCATCCTCAGGTTTCCATCACTATATATTATTTTGCATTTTCTAGAGTTATGAACAAATGGAACCATATTGTATATATGCTATTTTGTTTGGCTTCTTGGACACAGCATAATTTGGGGGGAGGGCTTTGAGACAGGGTCTCACTATGTAGCTCAGGTTAGCCTGAAACTCTTGGTGATCCTCCTGCCTCAGCCTCCCAAGTGCTGGATTGCAGCCATGTGCCACCATGCCCGGTACAGAATAATTTTTTAAAATCAATATTTAAATTTCATTTCTTTACATTTCTGAGTATTAGTCCATTTTACAGATAAAGCACAGTTTATTCACCTATTCAGTTGTTCATGGACATTTGTATTGTTCCCAATTTCTGACTGTTACAATAAAGCTACTGTCAATCTCCATATATTAAAAAAAATTTAAAAATAAAGACAATCAACAAACCCAAAAGCAGGTTCCTTGAAAATGCTAATATAATAGACATACTATAAGCTGGGCATGGTGGTATGTTCCTGTATTTTCAGCTTCTCAGGAGGCTGAGGCAGGAGAGTCACTTGAGCCCAGGTATTATGAACCAACCAGAGTAACATAACAAGACTTCTTCTTTTTTAAAAAAAAAAATAGCCTTACTTCTATCAAGATTGATCTATTTTCAAAGATCAAAGATATACATAAAAATATTGAAAAAAGAGACATAACTACAGATTCAATAGAACTCTAAAGCCATAGAAGGCACCTTGGAAATGTGGTAGCATAACAGAGAATTATAAAGGGTATGAGTCACAAGGCTGGAAAATGTGCTTAGCTGAATGGAGGAGGGATGAGGAGACCTAAGCACATGCATGGAGGCTGGTGATGGGGAGGCGACAGGGAACAAGCCAATGTGTGATGCTGAATCCCCAAAAACAACTCAGGAAGGTGGCAGCAGTGCAATCAATATCTTATGTCATCTGCAACAACTCTAAAGGGGTAGGAAGAAAGCTATGTTCTCTATCAGGCTGAATCACAAGTTGTTATGGCTTGTGTCTAGATGTCCCCTCAGGGCCTCATGTAGTCATAGGTGGTTTTTTCAGAGGTGGCTGAACCTAAAGTGTCTGATGCAAGCCAGGCATGATGGCACACACCTGTAATCCCAGCACTCAGGAGGCTGAGGCAGGAGGATCGCTGAGAGTTTGAGGGCAGCCTAGCCTAATAGTGAGTTCAGGGCCAGCCTGAACTACAAAGTGAGACCCTGTCTCAACCCTCCCCCAAAATAAATAAAGTGTATGATGCTAGGATAAAGTATGCATAATTACTAAATCAGTTCACTGATTGGTTTGGCACCCCCCTAATCCTGGTAGTCTGGATAAGATAAAAAGGGCAGAAAAACACTGTTAGGTCCCTTGTTGCTTTTGCTACCATGTGGGCACCATGAACTGCTTCTCCTCTGTGAAAACCCTCTGCCATCTGCCACTCTGCCTTGGAGCCAGCTAATTACTGACTGAAACCTCTACAAACTGTGAGCTAAATAAATCTTTCCTCCTTTAATTTTGGGTGTCAGGTATTTTGTGTCAGCAATGAGAGAAAAGTAACCAAGACACAAGTACTGTTAATTCTGCTGTAGTTTGTTGCCTACATTCATAATTGCAGGTAATGCTAAATTTCAGTTAATTGTTAGTAAAAATAGAGATGTAAATTTTTCCATCCAAGCTCACAGGTTTGATATATTCACAACCTGTGATCCAGCAATTCCACCTTTAGGTATATACCCAACAGAATTGCATGTGCTAGAGCCGGGGATTTAGCTCAGTGTCACTGCGCCTGCCTTGCAAGTGCAAGGTCCTGAGTTCTATCCCTGGTACTGCATGTGCTAAGAAACATGTGTAAGAATGTATATAGCAATATTATGCAATAACCCCAAATTGGAAACAACCAAAACAGCCAAAAACAGTACAATGACACCCAGTAAACAGGGGAATCCAAGAAAAGCAAAGTGAAATATCAGGGTAACATCTGTACAGTAGGCCTAAAGTTCAAACAACTCATATAAGAGTAGGAGGAGAGATCACAACAGGAAGGATGTCTCAAAATAGAAAATTAATAGGTTACCTGAAGGTCAAGCCTATACTCCCAGCTACTAAGGCAGGAGGATCCCTAAAATGAGGCCAGCCTGGGTAACCTAGTAAGACCTTGTCTCAAAAATAATTTTGATTAGGCATGGTGGCACACACCTATAATCCCAGCACTTGGGAGGCTGAGGCAGGAGGATTTCTGTGAGTTCAAGGCCAGTCTGGGCTACATAGTGAGTTCAAGGCTAGCCTGGCGGACATAGCAAGACTTTGTCTCAAAAAAAAATTAAAAAGGGTTAGGGATGCTCAGTGGTAGGGTGCCTATCCTGAGTTCAGTCCACAGTATCACATACAGACACATTAATAGATTATCTGATATTTTATTTTATAGAGTATGGTTTTACAGCTGTGAGGGAGTTTGATGGAAAAAATAGTAATGGTACAAGGAAAAATATCAATCAAAGGAATAAACTGTTAGCTTTCTGTTACTGTGACAAAATGCCTGAGATAAATAGTTTATAAGAAGGAAAGGTTCATTTTGGTTCATGGTTTCAGAAATTGCAGTCCGTGGTCCTTGGGTCCATTGCATCTGGGCCTGTGGTGAGGCAGCACAGCATGGTCGGAAGTACATGGTGGAGCCAAGCTGGAGTAAAGTTGGTTTCCTTATTGAGGCTGGAAATAGAAAAAGACAAACATAAAAGGGCTAAGGTTCCATTATTCCCTTCAAGAGCATGTCCCAGCAAGGACCCAACTTCCTCCCACAAGACTCCACCTCCTAAAGTTCCCACCACCTCTTGTAGTACTATTGCAGTTAGAAATTATAAGGCAGTTAGACAAGCCTGGGCTATCAGCATAGAAAACAATTGAGACACTTTCACTGAAGGTTAACATTAAAAAGAGAGCAACTACTACACCTACATACTTCCCTTAGGGATGAATAGCAGTGATTGATAATCTAAATTTGACCTCATTCACCTTAATTGGGGACCAAACCATCCTTAGCTAGTCCATTCCTTTCAGAAAATCCTTGTACCTTGCTTCATGACTAGCTTCCCCATTTAACCTCCATTTAATCAATATTACCTGGGTGACTGTACTTGTAATCTTATTGGTTGATCATGGTTTTGTCCCACCTCATTACCCACTTTGTGATTTTCCATTGGATTTTATAGTTTTGTCCCACTTTGTACTCCCCTCACCACATGGTTTTGTTCCATAAAACACCTTTGAGAAGTGGGGTGTCCCCTCCTGTCCCTCTCAGGCAGGAGCTTTCTCTCCCTCAATAAATACTCCTTACTCTTAACCTCCATTGTTCCTAGAATTTGTTCTTCAATTTTAAGAACACGAACTCACATTTCAGATATCTAGCAGGTTGGGAGTTATATTTCCCTTATTTTGATCATTTTTGTTTATTTGGATTACTTGGTGCCCTATATCATTACCTCAGGGTGGAAACCAACCTTGGACACATAGGCTTTTACGGGACATTAAATATGCACACTGTAGGGCTGGGTATGATGGCATATACCTGGAATGCCAGGAGGCTGAGGCAGGCGGATCACAAGTTTGAGCCCATCCTGGGCCACATAGAGACTTAGTAAGACACTGTCTCAAAAAAAATGGCTGAGGAAGGAGCTCACTGAGAAGGACCTGGGCTCAATCCCTAGTAAAACCCTCCCCCCCAAAAAATCCAAACTATAGCATAAAATAATCAAAGCAATTAACGCCAGGAGAAACAAAATGTCATTTATATAAGGAAGCACAAGATGAAATGGTGGGTTAGGGAGGCCCAGATGTCCATGACAGCATCAAGCATAAGTAAAGGCAGAAATGAAATCACATAAATGATTGTTTAAAAATGTGGGGGTGGGTGTAGTGACGCATGCCTGTAATCCAAGCACTCGGGAGGCTGAGGCAGGAGGATCACTGTGAATTTGAGGCCAGCCTGGGCTACGTAGTGAGTTCAAGACAAGCCTGAACTGCAAAGTGAGACCCTGTCTCAAAAAAATTATTGTATTTACTTACAAATTTACATAATTGTGGCATCCTCACATGGAATCTAACTGGCTGGCCTTCAACTTACTCTGTAGCTAGTCTCAAACTCACAGCAATCCTCTTGACTCAGCCTCCTAAATGCTGGGATTACAGGCCCATGCCACCACCCCTGCCTGTAAACTAAAAAATTATTTCAATTGAGAATTTCACCTTTGTTCCCATGTAAGTGAATTTCTTTGTCATATCTTCCATTCCCTTCTGTTTTGTGTCATCAGTAGGCATGGGAAATTGTTGGTTAATAGCATTTACTATAATTTTTAATTAATGGGAAGGCACATCAAATGATTATACTATGTAAATCTCTTTTTTACATTAGAGTCCAAAATTCTTAAGTGTAACTTTAAGTTGCTTAATCCATAAAATAACATATTATTATTATTATTATTTTTTTTTTGGTACTGGGGATCGAACTCGGGTCCTTGAACTTGCGAGGCAGGCACCGGAACCACTGAGCTAAATCCCCAGCCCTAACATATTATGTTTTCACAGATAGCATTAGCAGGTACTTATGTGAAAAAAAATGTTTTTGTTTGGAGACAGGGTCTTGCTATTACTTCAGGCTGGCCTTGAACTCACTATGTAGCCCAGGCTGGCCTCAAACTCATGGAGATCCTCCTGCCTCAGCCTCCTGAGTGTTGGGATTACAGGCGTGTGTCACCAAGCCCAGCTTGGAAAAAAAGTTTTGTACTGTACAAATTATCCAACTCTTCCTAATTTCCTGTTTAGAATTTGGGTGAATTTAGAGCTGTTCTGCATCAACAATTAATTAAAGGCAACAATGAACACAATAGTTAAGTGAAAATCAATTTTTCTTGAAATTGGATTTGAGTTCTATACTTCCCAATAAGCTAAATGACACTAAATACCAGGGAGTCCCACATGATTCCTATAAGAAGTTTTATTTGTGAAAAGAGTTAATATGAAATGAGCGATATACTTTATTTGAAAAGCCTGTTCAATAAAGTCTGGGAAAAGAGTTGAAAAGTTCTCTGCACATATATATGTATTTCCTTCTGCTTTTCTAAGGTGGAGTCCCAAATATGATATCCGTCATCTCAGCAAGTGAGAAAGAAGGACCTCAAAGTGTGGTGTAGGGTGAAACAGTGAAATCAGTGATGGGAAGAACTTTTGGACAGCCAGGCGTGGTGGCACACACCTGTTATCCCAGTACCCTGCGAGGCTGAGGCAGGAGGATGGCAAGTTCAAGCCCAGCCTGGGAAATTTAGAGACTTAGTGAGACCCTGTCTCAAAATAAATAAATAAACAAATAAAGGGCTGAGGATATAGCTCAGTCTGAAGGCCCTGGGTTCAATGCCCAGTAACTGCAAAAAGAAAAACAAGCCCTCTGTACTAACAGTGAGATGAAATTTGGGTAAAAGAAAACACTTCCCTCCCTCTGCTCTGAAACACAGACACACACATTTGCTCTTTTCCTTACTTGGTGAAAAGGAGCCATAACACTACTCCTACCTGTTTTTTTCTTTAGTTTTGAAATGAATAATATAACATGGTGTAATAACTAAAAGACTTAAAAGGCATATGGTGAAAGAATGCTCATCTTCATTAGTCACCAGAGGAATGCAGAGTAAAACATGAAAAGAATATATAACATACGATTGCATACCCTTATAGTTTCAAACAGACAAAACTAACTAAGGGTGCTGCTCGAGTTCAGGATGGGGATGCTCTTGCTGGGGAAGGAGACTAGGAAGGTGGTGCAGGGAGCATAGGGAGCACTGGCAGTGTTGTGGGGACAGAATCCAGGGCCTCACACTCTCAGCGAATGCTCTGCCACGGGGCCACATCTTCTCCTTCTTTTTTCTTTCTTTCTTTTTTGTTTTTTGGTACTGGGGATCAAATTCAGGACCTTGCCCTGGTGAGGCAGGTGCAGTGCCACTGAGCTAAATCCCTGGTCCAATGTTTTGTTTCTTAATCTCCATGCTGGTTACATGAGTGTGTTTGCTTTGTGAAAATTTAGCAAGCTATTTGCTTGCCATCTGTGATCTCATCTGTATGTGTGTTATACTTGAATTAAAAAGAAAGTTTAAAATACTAAAAAGAAAGTTTATGCCCAGCAGGGTGGTCCCTGCCTGTAATCCCAGCTACTCAAGAGGCTGAGGCAGGAGGATTAAGGGTTTTTCAAAAAACAAAGGAAGTTGGGCCAGGGATTTAGCTCAGTGGCACAGTGCCTGCCTCAAAAGCCCAAGGTCCTGCATTTGATCCCCGGTACCAGTGTGCCGTAGGCAGAATAATGGTCCTACCAATTTTGTCCATATCCTAATCTCCAGAATCTGTGGCTAGGTTAGGTTAATACGGCAAAAAAGTTGCTAATCAGCCAGCTTTAGGAAGATTCTCTCGGATTATACAGATGTATCCAAAGTAATCACAGAGGGCCTTAAAAGCACAGGGAGAGGCAAAGAAGGTGAAAACGACAGAAACGGGGTCAGAGAGAGATGCTATGCTGCAGGCTTTGAAGACTGACGAAGGACCATGAAACAGAGAGTACCAGCAACAGCAAGAATCTAAAAAAGACAAGGAAGTAGATTCTCCCCTAAATCCTCCAGGAAGAAACTCATTCCTGCCCTCACCTCGACTTTAGCCCAGTGAGACTCATGGTGGACTTTTAACCTAAATTTGTATCATTTAAACCCACTAAATTTGTGGTAATGCTACTGGACAACAGGTTCTCTTGACCCAGAGACAGCAGAGAGTAGGCTGGGTGAGATCGCAAGTTCATATTTTCACAGGGCAAAGCTTTATTGGAGTGAGGGTGGGGGTGAGGTGAATTATTGAGAACTTGATGGAGAGAGTGACCAAGCTGCTGCTTCCTGAATGAAGACAGTGGCAGTTTTTATTAATTTGCTGTCACAGGTAGGGGGGGACTCTGGAAATTCCCAGTAGCCAGTGGCACGGTTCCAAAATATATTTCCCCTTGTGATGGACTTGGACCAGCAGGTGATTATGGTCAACTTGTCATGGAGGTTGTTGCGTCTCCATGCCTCTCGCACCATAACCCGTGCAAAACACCCTGGCCTTTGGGTCTGGGCCCTATGACAGCAGCAGAGGACTTTGGGGGCTTGGGCTTTAGTGGCTTCTGAAGCACAAGGGTGAGGGCAGAAAAGAGGGGAGAGAGAAAGAAAAAGAAAACACCAGCCCCAGTGAGCGATAGGTCAAGTTAGTCCTGTGCTATGGGTCTTGGACAAAAAAAAAATTTTTTTTAAATGATCAATATGTCTATGTGCAGAGCTGAGTAGAGTCTGACCCAAGGGCTAAGAATGCAAAGGGCGGGGGCCGGGGATTTAGCTCAGAGTTTCCGCCACCTGCCTCGAAAGTGCAAGGACCTGAGTTCGATCCCTGGTACCAAAAACAAACAAACAAACAAAGCAAAGGGGACAGACACAATAGGAAAAGAGATGCCAAGCCTTTTATCCCATTTTAGTCACTGATGAGATTTCTGTCGGCTCAAGTGAAGGGTTTGTGTTTTCAGCAAATGCAGCCTCCATGTTCCCCGGAAGTAACATAGGCAGCTGCTGTCACAACCCACATGTCAGAGGCATTGTCTATAGCAAAGCTAGTAGGAAACCAATAATGTGTTGCTTGGCTGTATGGCCTTAAACAGTAGTGATTGCACCCTAACTAAGAGCCAGTCAAGTGTGATGATGCACACCTGTAATGCCAGCACTTTGGAAGCTAAGGCAGGAGGATTGCAAGTTCAAGGCCAGCCTGGACTACATCATGAGGCCTTGAACCTCCTCCCCTCTGAAAAAAAAGTTTAACTAGGAACAAATGAAGCTAGAGGACTTTTTAATTTTTTTTTATTTTTTGGTACCGGCGATTGAACTCAGGACCTTGCACTTGAAAAGCAGGCAGCGGAACCGCTGAGCTAAATCCCTGGCCCTTATTTTTTTCAATAAATTTTATTTTATTTTATCCCATTCCCCCCTCAAGCCCCCTCCCCTCCCTATGTACAGAAGCTTTGTTTCCATTTTTTCCTTCTATTTTCATTTTTTTTCTTGTCCCTTCCTTCCTTTCTCCCTCCCTCCTCCCTTGTTCCCCTTCCCATTTAAACACTTTCTTCCCATTTCCCAACATCCATTATACGTTTCAGTCCTTATTTTCACTTTTGGTTTCTCACACCAGAGAAACAATGCGGTATTTAAACATATGTTTCCAATTTATTTCACTTAGGAGTATGGTCTCAAGGTCCATCCATTTAGCTATAAATGTCTGAAGCTCATGCTTCTTTATGGCAGAGTAGTACCCCATTGTTTTAAAAAAAAAAAACATCTTTTTTTGGTACCGGGGTTCAAACTTGGGACCTTGCACTTTCACAGCAAGTAGCAGAACCCCTGGCCTCTGAAACCACATCTTTTTTATCCACTCATCGGTTGATGGGCATTTGGACTGTTTCCAAGATTTAGTTATTACAAACTGTGCTGCTATAAACATGGGCATGCATGTATTGCTTTGGTACCATGCTTTTAATTTTTTCAGGAAGATACCAAGAAAGGGTATAGCTGGGTCAAATGGAACCTCTAGTTTTAGTTTTTTGAGAAATCTCCATACTGATTTCCACAGTGGTTGCACCTGTCTGCACTCCCACCAACAGTGGAAAAGGGTTCCTTTCTCCCCACAGCCTCTCCAGAATTTGTTATTGGTTGATTTCTTTTGTGTGTGTGTGTGTGTGTGTGTGTGTCTGTGTGTCTGTGTGTGTTTGTTTGGTACCGGGGATTGAACTCATGACCTTGTGCTTTTGAGGCAGGCAGGGCCCCACTGAGCTAAATCCCCAGCTCTATTGGTTGATTTCTTTTTCTTTTTTTTTTGGTACGAGGGATTGAACTCGGGTCCTTGCGCTTGCAAGGCAAGCGACGGAACCACTGAGCTAAATCCCCAGCCCAATATTGGTTGATTTCTTGATAGCAGTCATTCTTCCTGGAGTGAGATGAAATTTCAACATTGTTTTAATTTGCATTTCATGAATGACCAGTGATGTTGAACATTTTTGCATATATTTATTTGCTGTTTCTAATTCTTCACCTGAGAAATGTCTCTTCATTTCAGATGCCTATTTTTGGATTGAGTCTTTACATTTGGGAGGTCTGATTTTTTTTGAGCACTTTATATATTCTAGATAATAATCTTTGATCTGAATAGCTGGTAAAAATTATTTTCCACGCTGTGAATTGTCTCTTCACTCTATTGGTGGTTTCTCTTGCTGTGTAAAAGATTTTTAATAAGATGAGGTCCCAGTTGTTGATTCTTTGTAGTATTTCCCATGTGGTCTGGGTTTTGTTCATGAAGTCATTGCCTACACCTATGTTCTCAAGCATTGTACCTATTCTCTCTTCCAGCAGACTTAGTGTTTCTGTTTTAATATTTAGATCTTTGATCCATTTCAATTTTAGGTTAATGCATAGTGAAAGATATGGGTCTAGTTTCAATCTTCAGCATGTGAAAAGCCAGTTTTTCCAGCACCATTTATCAAAGAGGCTCTTTCCTCCACTGAGGGTGTTTAGCTCCTTTGTCAAAAATAAGGTGATTGAGTATGTCTGGAGTTGTTTCTGCATCCTCCAGTTTGTTCCATTGATCCTTTGGTCTGTTCTTTTGCCAGTACCATGCTATTTTATCATAGTAGCTTTGTAGTATATTTTAAAGTCAGGGATTGCTTATACCCCCTGCTTTGCCTTTGTTGCCCAGAATCGCCTTTGCTATTCTAGGTCTCTTCTGGTTCCAAATGAATTTTAGGGTTGTTTTTTCTAATTCTGTGAGATATGCTGTTGGGATTTTGATTGGAATTGCATTGACTCTGTATAGCAATTTTGGAAGTATGGCTGTTTTCACTATACTGGTTCTTCCTATCAAGGGATATCTTTCCATTTTCTGATATCCTCTTCAATTTCCTTTTTCAGAGTACTGTAGTTTTTAATGTACAGGTCTTTTACTTCCTTCATTAGATTGATTCCTAGGTATTTCATTATTTTGCAATGCTATTGTGAAAAGGATTGTTTCTCTAATTTCTCTCTCCATGAGTCTGTTATTCATGAACAGGCTATTGATTTTTGAGTGTTGACTTTGTATCCAGCTATGCCACTGTATTTGGTTATCAAATCTAAAAGTCTTTTGGTGGAGTTTTTTGGATACTATTGTGAAAGGAATTGTTTCCCCAATTTCTCTCTCAGTGAGTCTGTTATTTGTGTATAAGAAGGCTATTGATTTTTGAGTGTTGACCTTGTATCCAGCTACTCTAATGAATTTGTCAATTAAGTCTAGAATATTTTTAGCAGAGTTTTTTAGGTCTTCTATGTAGAGTATCATGTCATCCGCAAATAATGATAATTTAACTTCTTCCTTTGCTATCTTTATTCCTTTTATTTCTTTCTCTTGTCTAATTGCTCTGGCTAGTGTTTACAGAACTATATTGAACAGGAGTGGTGATAGTGGGCATCCTTGTCTTCTTCCTGATTTTAGAGTGGAAGTTTTCAGTTTTTGTCCATTTAATATGATGTTGGCTGTTGGTTTGTCATAAATGGCTTTTATCAGATTGAGATAAAGACCATCTATACCAATTTTCTGTAGGGTTTTTATCATGAAATGGGTGTTGGATCTTGTCAAATTCTTTTTCTGCATCTGTTGAGAGGATCATATAGTTTTTTCGTTGATTCTGTTAATATGGTATATTACATTTATTTATTTGCATATGTTGAACGATCCCTGCAGCCCTGGGATGAATCCTACATGGTCGTGGTGTATAATCTTCTTGATGATCTTCTGCATTCTGTTTGTCAGTATCTTATTGAGGGTTTTTGCATCTACGTTCGTTAGGGAGATTGGCCTGTAACTGTCCTTTTTGGTTGGATCCTTCTCTGGTTTTAGAATCAGGGCAATGCTTGCTTTCAGGAATGAGTTTGAGAGTATTGCTTCCCTTTCAATTTCATTAAAGAGTTTGAGGAATAACAGCATTAGGTCTTCTCTAAATTTCTTGTAGAATTCAGCAGTGAATCCATCAGGGACTGGGCTTTTCTTTGGTAGTAGGGTTTTAATTACATATTCAGTTTCATTGGCTGATATTGGTTTATTTAGAATTTCTATATCTTCTTGATTCAGTTTTGTTAATTCATATGTATCTAGGAATCTGTTCATTCCTTCTGTATTTTCCATCTTATTAGAATACAGGTTCTTGAAGTAGGTTTTGATGATCTCCTGGATTTCTGCAGGATCTGTTGTGATTTCACCCATTTCATTCCTAATTGCATGGATTTGAGTCTTTTCTTTTCTTTTTTTGATAAGCTTGGCTAGAGGTTTATCAATTTTTTATTCATTGTTTATTGGTACATTTTAGGTATACAATATGATGACATTCATCATTGGGAATTTATACCTTTACATGATATATCTTTAATCTTTCAAAGAACCAACTCTTTGATTCATTGATTCTTTGTATTGTTTCATTAATTTCTGCTCTGAGTTTTATAATTTCCTCCCTCGTACAAGCTTTAGGCTTGACTTGCTCTTCTTTTTCTATAAGCTTGAGGTTCAACATTAGGTTGTTTATTTGAGCCCGCTCTGTTTTCCTGATATGGGAATTCACTGCTATAAATTTCTCTTGTAGGACTGCTTTCATTGTGTCACATAAGTTCCTGTATGTTGTACTGTCATTATCATTTAACTGTAGAAACTGTCTGATTGCTGGGGACTTATTTAGAGTTTTCTTTGGTAACAATTTCTCATTTCATACAAACATTCTGCTTGTGTGGTTTTATTGTGGTCTTATGACAGGTCCGTTGAAACGTGCCGTGCTACAAAGGGTAGTGGGGCTTGTTTTCTCATTCCAGGCTTCTTGTCCCACCACTGCCCCACCATAGTGCTCCCTTAATTGTCTCAGTAATGTCACAGCAACAATAGGAAGCTAATACAGTGAATGGGGAAGAAGATGAAGTGTTCCACTTTGGAGACATTCAGAGTTTGTGAAGAGCAAGAGAGCAGTTGGATGTGAGTCTGGAAGTCAGGAGAGAGGAACAGGCTGGAGATAGAAATTTTGGAGTTGTCAGCGAAAAGAGAAAAAACTGAATGAATTACGAAATTAACAAAGGAGTGAATGTAGATTTTTTTTAAAAAAGAGGTCTAGGGTCTGAGCCCTGGGACCTGATGCTCTGACACCTACCATAACAGCTGGTGGTTTAAAACCACTGAGCACTCCAAAACAGGGGCATACGTTGGGCTCAAAGAACACGGCTAAGCAGAAGGTCAAGAACAGCTGGGTACTGAAGGCCAATCCCAAATACAGGAAAAGTTCTCAGCAACAGGAGTTAGGAAATCAGGCACAGGCCGGGCAACAGGGGTGAGAACACACAAGGACAGAGTCTGCCTAATATATTCTAGGTGTCAGCAAACATGGGACCTTGGCCCTGAGCCAGAGTTTCTGCTTCGGGCTCCTGTTGCTTCCTAACTTGAATACTGCTCTCTCTGTATATCTCTCCAGCTCAAGATACATCTTAAGATTGATGGTGTATCATAGTTCAGTTGGCACGATTTTTCTTGGTATGTAAAATATCGGTGGTGTTAGATTCAATGGTATCTTAGATTTAATGCAGTGCACATGCTCTCTCTCTCATTTGGGGCAATATTTTTAAAATTTTGTGGGACTGAACTTTATTGAAGTATAATTCACATAAAATAAAATGCCCCACTTTTCAGTGTAAAATTCGATGAGTTTACACAATTGTGTGCAGTCATGCAACCACCACAATCATGATAAAAACATTTTCTTCACTCCAAAAAGCTCCCCGGAGCCCTTTTGCAGTCAATCTCTTTCCCTATCCTGTGCTCTGGCAATCATTGAGCTAACAACTACAGCTTTTCTTCTTCTGAAATGTCATATAAATAGAACCATACAGCATATAATGTCTTTGTGCCTGAATTCTTTTCATTCAACATAGTCATCTTGTGATTTACTCATGTTGATGCTTGTATTAGCAGTTCATTTTTATTGATGAGCAGTATTTCATTCTGTCCATGTACCACATTTTGCTCATCCATTCACTCATGATGAGCATTTTGTATTGTTCACAGTTTGGGGAATTTATAAATAATGTAAAATTGACCTTTTTTAAAGTGAGGAGGAGGCCAGACATGGTGATACACGCCTGTAATCCCAGCACTCAGGAGGCTGAGGCAAGAGGATTGCCACGAGTTTGACGCCAGCTTGGCCTACATAGTGAGTTCAAGTCAAGCCTGAATTATAATGCGAGTACTTTACTAAAGAAAGATAAACTAGAGACATTTATAGCCAAATGGATGCACCTTGAGACCATACTCTTAAGTAAAATAAATAGGACACACATGTGTAAATACTGGAATAGTTTCTCTGGTGTGAGAAACTGAAAGTGCAAATGAGGACCAAAATGTATGGTAGATACTGTGAAATAGAAAAACTCCAAAGGGGAAGGAGATCTAGGGAGGGGTTGCAGGGGAAAGGAAAGAAGGGAAAGAAAAAAATGAGCAAAGACGGAAAAAACAGAAACAAAGCTTTTGTAAATAGGGAGGGGTGGAGGGGTGGAAGGGAGGGAAGGGAAATGGGAAAAAATAAGAACCAAGATGTATCGTGTACAGGTACAAATTCCCAAAGGTGAATATGATCATAATATATACCTAAAATGTACCAATAAACTTAAAAGAATAACCCCCCAAAAAAATCCAAGAAAGAAAAGGAGAGGGCTGGGGATTTAGCCCAGTGGTTCTGCCACCTGCCTTGCAAGCACAAGGACCTGAGTTTGATCCCCAGTACCAAAAAAAAAAAAAAGGAGAAGGGTGATTCCCAACTAAATCAAGTTGGTTTTTCCCTTCCTGTGGGACACCAGTGCCAAATGAGAATCCTTTTACTAAAACAAGGTTGATGAAATCTCATACATTTTAGTGATATCACTCCTTTAAGTCAGTATCATGTGTCTTTATTAAGCATCTGTGAATCCTAATCAATACATGGAAAAGAAACTCTAAAGTCTCTGAAAGTACACTTTAGATTCAATGATACAATATACAGCACAGCACAGTAGCGCGTGCTTGTAATTCCAGCTACTCAGGAAACTGAGCCAGGAAGGGAGTGAGTTGGCCAATTTGGGCAACATAATGAGATCTCTGTCTCACAAAAGAAAAAAAAAATTGTTCGCCTAGACAGGCATGGTGGCGCAAGTCTGTAATCCTAGCACTCCGGAGGCTGAGGCAGGAGCATTGCCTCCAGTTGAAGGCCAGCCTGGGCTGCATAGTGAGTTCAAGGCAACCCTGGACTTTGCAGCGAGACTTTGTTTTAAAAAAAAAATATGTTCCCCTAGTGAAGCACAATTTAAATACTGCGTTTATCTGAGGAAAACTAAGCCAATTAACCCCGTAGAGTCTATTTCTTGATCTGGAAAAAACAAACTTTCAGGATGCAATTTATCCAGCACTCGGGAGGCTGAGGCAGAAGGATGGCCGTGAGTTCGAAACCAGCCTCGGCTACATAGTGAGATCAAGCCCAGCCTGAACTGCCTAGCGAGACCCTGACTCAAAAAAAAAGAAAAAGAAAAAAAAAAAAAGGATGCAATTCATTGAACCCAAGGACGGCTACGGCTGCAGCATGCAGACCAAAAGGGGTCAGCCGCTCTGTATGCTGGGATTTGTAGTCCCCCAAAGAGCCTTTTTTAAATGGCGGAGTTGCTAATGACGCGTCAAGGGGCGGGCCCCGAGGGAGTTTGGGCCGCGAGGGGATTGGGCGGTGCGGGATTCGGCAGGCGGGAAGTAAAGACGAGGTGTTAAAACCTTCCTACAGAGGGAAGCCGGGCGCCCTGAAGTCTCGCGAGATTTGGGGCCCAATGGAACGCAGGGTCCGGCTTATCATTAAGGGCATTTGTGGGGGGCGGAGCTCCGACGGGAGCTGCCCGCGAGTCGTAGGTGCCCAGTGTAGCGTCCGCTAAGAGGAGCGTACCCGTGGCCATGAAGGAAGAGAAGGAGCATAGGCCTAAGGAGAAGCGAGTAACCCTGTTAACGCCCCCGGGGGCCTCAGCCAGTAGCTGTGGGCCTTTCGGGGACAGCGCCAAAGGGGAAGATAAGCAGGATCGCAACAAGGAGAAGAAAGAGGCGCTGAGCAAGGTGCCCGGCCGGCGGTTGGCCCGGGAGAGGGCGGGACGGGTCCGCTGGAAATGGGGCTGCGCTCTTCCTGTGCCGAGTTCTCCTTATGACTTCGCCTGAATGAAAATTACTTCGCCCTGTCTCGTACTTTCGCCCGGAATGGGGTGGCACTTCCCCCGCCATCTCCCGAATGGGGTTGAGGGAACAGGGGCGGCGGGGGCTCCTCAGGCGAGAGCGGTCAGTCAGAGCTGTGGAAATGGTAACGGGAGGGGGAACGACGGAAAAGGGGATGAAGAATTAAGTCTAATGGGGGGAATTATTACATAGTTAAGGGCACCCCAGGGCCGGGAGTAGTTTGTGGTAGTACTGTAGTAATAATGGAGGCGTGCAGGGGTCTGGAGAGGCAGGTGAACAGCATCCTATTTTGAGAGCATCGGGTGAATTTGTGTGTGTGTGTAGAGTTTCGCTGAATGGGCAATGATTCTGTTTTAGGTGTGTTGAATGAGAGTGAGAGATTCTACTAAATTAAGATTTTATGGCACCCACAAAAGACCAGGGTTGGCCTACTAATTTGCCACTAGATGTGTTTAAAGATGAGTAGTAGAAAATGTTTCATAAACCTGGCGGGCTGCGAGTTAAGAGCAGACCCTGAGATTTTCCTTGTTCCAGGGGGGTTGCCATTTCCAAGAGTTTTAAACACCACGTTAAAGCTGATCTTCAGAAACTGATTGCTTGATAGGACAGAGAATTGATTTGTACTAATTTTATTTTCCATATTCATTTCATAAGGTGGTAATTCGAAGATTACCTCCTACTTTGACCAGGGAGCAGCTTCAGGAACATCTTCAACCTATGGCTGAGCATGATTATTTTGAGTTTTTTTCTAATGATACTAGGTAAAAAGAAAAGAAAAAAAAAGAGGGAGGGGGGTAAATGGAAAAGTTTCTTCTATTCTTTTTATCCTACTGTTTTCCATTTGAATTTTGAGCCTATCTCTTTAATATATGCATGCTTGTAGTTAAGTCAGACACCTGCAAGCACATTTACATAATTGCTTTCCTTTCTGCAGTCTGTATCCTCATATGTATGCCAGAGCATATATCAACTTTAAAAACCAGGAGGACATTATTTTGTTCAGGGATCGATTTGATGGTTATGTGTTCCTTGACAATAAAGGTGAGTCTTTGTAACTGAACTAGAAGGGTAGTTTGTCATTTTTAAGACAGTATATGTAATGTTTTCTCCATGCTTTTCTAAAATCTTGGTTGAGAAAATGCAACATTTAAAGTTTTACACATTGATGAGTTTATTACAGTTTTATAAATTGACATGAGACTTTTCACAGCCCTGGGCTATTTTTATTAACCCGTTATTTCTTTAATCTGATGAACTGAATGAAATTGCCACTGCTTTCTCCTTGTGTGACAATTTTTTTGGCTGGAGATTAGATGTGCTCTTTTGACTGTTTAGTTTCAGCAGCAATACTGATAAGTGACACTTTAAACTTGTATGACAAGTTTTAAATATTTACTCTTCATCCTGCTTAAAGAACCAGCATTTAATTATTTAATTCTTATCCGTTGAGCCAACCAGTTGAAATACTGTTCAACATTGTCACAAAGTTGTATATAATTAAAACATCAAAGGTGATCTCTACTTTATATCCAGGAGGGTTCAGTCTATAGGGAAGACAAATTTATGCCTTGACTCACTTTTTACTTAATATCTTCTGCTTGCAACATTTAGCCAAAGAGTGTCCTAGCTGCCATTTGCCATCTTTTTTTGTGGTTTTGTAATCATAGGTAAATTGCATATGGTTTTTTGTTTAGCTTTTTTCTCAGTGTTATTTCAATTTGGTTATAAAATTAAATCTTCTCAGGGTCAGGGAATATCCCAATAATAGCTGAATGATTGTCACCTGTGTTTCTCCAACTTTGTGTGCGTGGGTTGTATATTTTGGGGGGGTTGTGTGTGTGTGTGTGTCTGTGTGTATGTGTTGGGGATCAATCTTCGTGCATGCTGAGATTGAGCCCACTGCTCTGAGCTACACCCCTACCGCATCCAACTTTTATTCCCCCAAACCAGCTGGTTTTCACCCCAATTTTTTATATCAGTAAATAGCAATGATTTTTTTGTTTGTTTGAGACAGGGTCTTGCTGTGTAACTCAGGCTGGGCTTGAACTCATTGTGTAGCCCAGGTTGGCCTCAAACTCACTGTAATCCTCCTGCCTCAGCCTCCCAAGTGCTGGGATTCCCCTGGTGTGTGCCACTATGTCTGGCAAAAGTGATTTCTTAGTTACTTAGCCTAGATATCTGAGTTGTGTTTAACTTTTGCATTTCTTTTTTATCCCTTGTATTTAATACAAGTGATGACTTGCTGGTATTTTTGTCTTGTTCAGCTAGCATAACTACATGTTTACAGTTCATGGCTTCATCAGCTAACCACCTCTCTAAACTTACATGAATTTTTTCTATTTTTGTATAATTCAGTGTATTGCCATGAAATTAATCTTTTTGAAAAGGTGATTTAAGTTAATAGCTGTGAAAAAAGTCTGGCCTCACTTTTCTTTGTCTTCATCCTGTCCCTCTGCAATTTCCCTCTGCTTAAGGCTGGTTTATCTAGTTCATTTCTTTTGACATGTCTCAGTTGTTAAGCTAATCTGATGCTCATTCATTAGGATTTCTAAAGCCATGTTTCCTGCATGGCTGTTTTGTGATGGCTTCTAGTCAGTTCTACTGATTTTATTCTGGTTTCTCTCTGTATATCAGTGATCTGGCCGTGGAGTTAGCTCAGTAGTTCCACTGCCTGCCTCGCAAGCGCAAGGTCCCGATTAGATCCCCGGTACCAAAAAGAAAACAAAAAAAACCCCAAACATATATTAGTGATCAAAGGATAGTGTTTTATACCTTGTATGGCATTGTTTTATGGCAGGAATCTGGTATATATATGTTTTTTCTTTTCTTTTTTTTTTTTTTTGGTTCCGGGGATCAAACTCAGGACCTTGCACTTGCAAGGCAGGCAGCAGAACCACTGAGCTAAATCCCCAGCCCGTATATGTGTTTTTTCTAATAGTCACTTAGGTTTTTTTAAATTGAGATACAACATACTATAAAATTCAACCACTTAAAGTATACAATTCAGGTGCATGCCTGTAATCCCAGCACTCTAGGAGGCTGAGGCAGGAAGGATCCCATGTTTGATCACAGCCTGGGTAATTTAGCAACTTAGGGAGATCCTGTCTCAAAAATAAGAAATTAAAAAAGGACTGAGGATATAGCTTAGTGTGAAAGCCCCTGGGTTCAATCCCCAGTAATACACATATACACACGCACATTATATAATTCAGTGTTTTTTAGGATATTCACAAAATTGTGCAACCATCACTACTAATTCCACAATGTTTTCATTACCCCATAGCTATTAGTACTCATATCTTGTTCTACTTTTCCACCAGCCCTGGCAACCATGAATCTGTTTTGTCTCTAGATTTCTCTATTCTAGACATTTCATATAATCGGAATCATGCAATATATGGTCTTCTGTGACTGACTTCTTTTACTTAGCAACATGCTTGCAAGGTTCATCCTTGTAGCATATATCATTACCTCATTCTTTTTTATTTTTTTCATTGTAAAAATTCTGGCAAAAAAACATATAAACCGTACCATCGTAACCATTGTTAACTATAGGGCTGGGGATTTAGCTCAGTGGTTCTGCTGCCTGACTTGCAAGTGCAAGGTCCGAGTTTGATCCCTGGTACCAAAAAAAAAAAACAACAAAAAACCAAACAAACCATTGTTAACTATACAACTCACTAGTGTTAATTACATCACATTGTTGTACAACCAACCTTCAGAACTTTCTTCTTGCTACACTGATACTATACCCATGAAACAATTCCCCATCTCTCCTTCCCCCCATGCCCTGACATCATCATTCTACTTTCTATCTTTATGAATTTGACTACTATAGGTACTTCACATAGGTGGAATCATACAGTATCTTTTGTGATTGACTTTTTGTTATCGAGCACACAAGGTTCATCTGTGTTGTATCATGTATCAGAATTTCCTTTTTAATTTTTTTTGTAGTGCTGAGGATTGAATTCTGGGCCTTTGCACTGAGCTACATCCCCAGCCCTTTTATTAATTTTGAGACAAGGTCTTGCTAACTTGCCCAGGCTAGGCTAGAACTTGTGATCCTCCTGTCTTAATCTCCCATAGTGCTGGGATTACAGGTGTGCACCACCAGGCCCAGCAGAATTTCCATTTTTTTTCATGCTAATATTCTACTGTATGTATATACCACATTTTGTTCATTCATCTGTGGAGGGATACTTGGGTTGCTTTCCATCTTGGCTGTTACGAATAATATTTCTAAGAACGTGGGCATGTAAATAGATATTCGAATCACTGCCTTCGCTCTAGGATATATGCCTAGAAGTGGAATTTCTAGGTCATATGGTTGTTGGCACTGCAGATTGGACCCAGGGCCTCAAACATGCTAAACAGGTTTCTACCACTTATCTACACACCTAGCCCCTATTTTTATTTTTTGAGTAGCTGCCATACTGTTTTCCATCACAGCTGCACCATTTTACGTTCCACAAAAGTACACATATGGTCCAGTTTCTCCACGTCCTCACCCAACATTTTTCTTCTGTTTTTTGATAGCCATCCTAACAGGTGTCATTGTGGTTCTTATTTGCATTTCCCTAATGATTAATGATGTTGAGTATCTTCCCATATGTTTGTTGGCCACTATGTATCATCTCTGGAGACATTTCCATTCAAGTCTTTTTTCCATTTTTTAAAATCCAAGATATTTCCTGGATATTGCCCCTTATTAAATGACATTTGCAAGGCTGGGAATTTAGCTCAGTGGTGCCACCGCCTGCCTCGCAAGCGCAAGGTCCTGAGTTTGATCACTGGTACAAAAAAAAAAAAAGATATTTGCAGTATTTTTCCAATTCCCACAGGTTACCATTTCACTCTGTTGACTGAACATTGATGCCCAGAAGTTTTAAATTTTGGTATAGTCCTTTTTTAATTTCTGGTACCAGGGATCAAACTTAGGACCTTGAGCTTGTGAGGCAGGTGCGGCACCACTGAGCTAAATTCCCGGCCCCCAGCCCATTTTATTTTGAGATCCATTTTATTTATTTCATTATAGTATGAGCACTTAATGAAATCTCCATTTTTTACTTTTGTTGCCTGTGCTTTTTTGTCTTGGGTGTTTTTGTTTTTTGAGGCAGGGTCTCAGTCACTGAGTTGCTCGAGCTGGGCTCAAACTTGCAATCCTCCTGCCTCTGGTTACTAGAGTGCTGGGATTACAGATGTATGGATAGTTATGATATATTAAAATATAATTCACATACCATAAAATTTACCCTTTCAGAGTATATAGTTCAGGGGGGTTTTTTGGTTTTGGTTTTTTTGAAACAGGCTGTATGTAGTTCAGGCTGGCCTTGAACTCACAGGGATCTTCCTGCCTCAGCTTCCTGAGTGCTGGGATTACAGGCATGTGCTACCATGTCTGGCTCAGTGGTTTCTTGTATATTCACAGAGTTGTGCAGCCATCACCACAACCTGATTTTAGGACATGTTCATCTCATCTCCCCAAAGACAAATCCATACCCATTTTTTGTCACTCCCACTCTTCACCACCACCAGCACTGGGCAAACCCTAATTGACTTTCTGCCTCTTTAGATTTGCCTATTCTAGAGATTACTAGTGTATTTTTAAGTGCAAGCTAATTTCATTAGAATTGAAGAAATTAATTTCAGAAATTTAAGGATTTCTTTTCATGTATTAAAATATCACTATTTATTTTTTGGTTTTTGAGACAAGGTCTCACTATGTAGTTTAGACTAGCCTTGAACTCACTATATAGCTCAGGATGGTTAAAAACTTGGGGTAATTCTGCCTCAGCCTCCTGAGTGCTGGGATTACAGGTGAGCACAGTCACGCCAGGCCAAAATGTCACTTTTTTTTTTTTGAGACAGGGTTTCACTATGTAGTTCAGGCTGGCCCTGAACTCACTATGTAACCCAGGCTGGCCTCAAACTCATGGCGATCTTCCTGCCTCAGAGTGCTAGGATTACAGGCATGTGCCACCACACCTGGCTTATCACATTTTAGAAGTTGAATTTAAATATTTTACTTCCCTGTCATATCTTTATTTTCTTTTTGGTACCAGGGATCTGACTCGGGACCTTGCACTTCTGAGGCAGGTGCCAGAACCACTGAGCTAAATCCCTGGCCCCATATTTTTATTTTCTTATTTAGAGAACAAGGCCTTGCTCTGTCTCCCAAGCTGATCTTGTACTCTTGGGCTCAAGCAATTCTCCTGCCTCAGCCTCCTGAATTGTTGGGACTACAGGCATACACTCCTATACCAGCTTGGCCATATCTTTATGTTATCAGTGAATTTTGGGCTCCATTGGTAGGATGTTGGTTATAGTTTTGTTAGTATGAATTATGTCATTTGGGACACTCTTCAAATGACTGCCATCTAAGCAAGCCTAGAAAACAATGGATTGGTTTTCTTGTATCCACTTTGGACATTTCCTTTATTATAGCAAGTATAGTTTTGTTTTGTTTTTTCTAAACAGGTCAGGAATATCCTGCTATAGTAGAATTTGCACCTTTTCAAAAAGCTGCAAAAAAGAAGACTAAGAAAAGAGATACTAAAGTTGGGACTATCGATGATGGTACAGTATAGCTCTAGTTATATAATGATGTTGCCATTGAGTTTTAAAATAATGCTTTGTGAGAGTTAATAATAACCCAATATTTTAAGATAGTAAATATAGAGAATAAAGTTAATAAGAAACGTTCCAATGGAATCTTTGCATAGTTGTTAGAGTGGAAGTGGGCTTCCTGCAGTTTCTGTTCTGTTTGGCTAGTAGTATTTCATTTCTCCACCATTGAGCAATATATTGTGGAGTATTGAGTAATAAATCATCATGGATTTATTGATTAGAAGACAGTGTGGGGCCGGGGATTTAGCTCAGTGGCACCGTGCCTGCCTCTCAAGCTTAAGGTCCTGAGTTTGATGCCCGTGGGAAAAATCAGATGTTTCAAAGTATAACAATTGCTCTTTGAGGCTTCATAGAGGAAGTTTTGAACTCTGATGGAAGAATGTCCATACCTAAGTAACTTCCTGTAAACCAGTTGAAGTGGTCAGTCCTGTTTTCTAGGCTTTGAATACGTAGATAAGTGCATGCATAGTAACTGTGTTGAAAAGAAATACTAAAACAAATATAAATGTTATGTAAGGTGAACCAGCTTCAGATTTTGTGATCTCTAACATTCTGTTGGACAACTTGCATAACTCTTCTTATGTTGGATAAGGACTTAGCCCCAATATTTTATATCAGAAATTGATATTTTAGAATTGTCTAGTTTGAATTTCCATCATTTGTTACTATAACAGATATTTTATTAACCAGTAAAGAATAACAGCTGTTGATGATATCACAGGTTTAGAGATGGAAGAGAGATCTAGTGACATGCTCATCATTGTGTAGAAACAAAGAGTATAATGACTCAAATGTATTTCCCTTTTTGATGTCAAAGGTGTAGGAGAGAACTCTAGGAATTACCCTTATGTCCAGGGCCACATCTAGGACTTACCCTAGTTTATCTTTTTGAAACACCTGATTTTCCTGTGTTGAGTTTACTTGAAGTGTACCCATGTAAGAATTGCATGCTCTGCTAATATTCTCTGAAGGTGCTATAGTTATAACTTCCAGTTTTCCCATAAATGTGACTCTGGGGTTTTTTTTTGTTGTTTTTTGGGGTTTTCTGGTACCGGGGCTTGAACTCAGGACCTTGCGCTTGCATGGCAGGCGCCGGAACCACTGAGCTAAATACCTGGCTGTGACTCTGGATTAGTAGGAAAGTGACTTTTAACAGCAAACAATGTAACACCTCTTATGGGTCTATTCTAATGTGTGATGTCTCATTTTTCCTGACCCCCACATTAATTAGACTCCCATAGAGGGTATCATAGAGCAAGTGACCAATTAAGTGCTAGTGTATCTTGTGCATTTGGTTTTTCAGTTTTCAACGAAGTAGAAAATATTTTCTTTGATAAATAAGTACCTTAGGTAATAGTTTCTTTGTGGTTTGAAATCTCTGTTTTCTGGTTCCTTAAACAATTACATAGATCCAGAATATAGGAAATTTTTGGAGAGTTATGCCACAGATAATGAGAAAATGACATCTACTCCAGAGACACTGTTAGAAGAAATAGAAGCTAAAAATAGAGAATTAATAGGTAAGTCTACAAAAGGAATTAGAGCAATGGCTTTTTCATCAGAATCCCTAAATCTCTCTCACTTTTCTTACTTGCTGGCTTTCTGACTATAGGAAGTCACTCCTTTCCCTGAGATTGTTTCTTCTACTAGAAAATACAGGTGGTAATACCTGCCTCACAGGATTAAGAAGCTGCATTGATAAAGATGGAACAAATTTTCAGAGAACTACTTAGTGTCACATAAATGTAATACAAGTATTAAAAATTTCAAGATTGGATGAGGCATGCTTAGACAGTGGTAAGTCTTTGAAGATCAATTATTTTCTAGTAATAAGTCCATATACCTTTAAAAATTGACCTGAAAATATCAAAAACATGAAAGTAGTTACTGCAAGATTAAAAACTTAAGAAATGCCAGCAAAGGGGCTGGGGATTTGGCTCAGTGCTTTTGCTGCCTGCTGTGCAAGTGCAAGGACCCGAGTTCAATCCCCGGTACCAAAAAGAAAAAAGAAATGCCAGCATGGATGTTGGTTCTAAGTAGGTTATCACTACTCTTATCACCTCTAAAAGGAAGAGTCTTGGACCCAGGATTTCCAGCCCTAGGAATTTACCCTAAGGGCATTATGTTCAAAAAGATGATTACAAGGCTAATAGTATTGAGAATGTTAAAAAGTGATCTTAAATATTTTTCTAAAACTATATTCATTAATGGATGCACAAGATAAGCCCATATCTGATAACCTCCTTAGAGTAAATTCTCAGAAGAGGAAATATGGGGTCAGAAAGAGTGGATATTTTTAGCCCTTTCCTCCAGTTTCTTTCCAGCTAAATTTATAGTCCTGTCAGTACAACAGAATGTTCCTTGCCCTTAATTCTTACTAACTGAAAATTACTCTTAAAATTATTTTATTGCTTTAATGTTTCTTCATTTCTTCAAAAGCATTTTATTATTTTTTCTTCCCTTTTTATTAGCATATGTTTGTGATATGTAATAAATACAATCATTGTGGGGAATTATTTCATATACATATTGGATCTTTTTCCTTAAAAAGCATTTTAAACCTGTATCATTGAAATGGAATATTGTAAAGCTTTTTGAAGCTACAGTTCTGAACTCAGTATCTAAGGATGTAGTTTTTCCATCTCGGGTGGGTGGCAGGGAATATCAGAAAGAGGAATCCTATGTAGGGCTTGATAAGTATTATTAATAATCTGTTTACATTTATGTAGCTAAAAAGACAACCCCACTTTTGAGCTTCCTGAAAAACAAGCAGGTAAATCTTTTGTTTTTATAGTTCTCTCATTTTTTAATTTCATTAGTTCACATTCTATAAACATTTTAAAAGCAGTGGGATCCTGGAGGAGAAATAGCTGCTTTTTCCCAAGATTATTCCTTAAAGGTTTGACTGCTCTGGCACTCTTCTTCACTCTGTGGGACCAGGGGTTCACTCTGCAAACCTGGAGCATCCTTAGCTTGTGCCAGAGATCCTCTTGATATTCTGTGAGCCTCTGGAAACATAGCAAGATAGCAGTGGAAAGCTGATTTTAGCAGGTTTTGATCTTCATTCTTTTTTGTTTGCTGGGTGGGGCGAAGGTTAAGGAGTTTACAGAAAGTAGGAAGGAAAGGTGGTCCAATTCAGTGGGTGCCCACCAGGCCTTTGGGATTGATTAGGTTTTTGGTGATGGTTATTTTATTTGAAGGCTTATTTTGGTGTTTCTTTCTAGAGAATGAGAGAAGAGAAAAGGGAAGAAAGAAGGAGGCGAGAAATAGAACGGAAAAGGCAAAGAGAAGAAGAGAGAAGAAAATGGAAAGAAGAAGAGAAACGTAAAAGAAAAGATATAGAAAAGCTGAAGAAGATAGATAGAGTTCCAGAAAGGGACAAATTAAAGGATGAACCAAAGATTAAGGTATGAATATAACTGAAACTAACTGCAATGTTGTTGAAAACTGCATGTATCTATTTCTCTATGCATGTATCCTGTGTTTGTGTAAATGAATTTTTGTTTTGGTTTTGGCCTTTTTGGGGAGGAAGTGTACAAATAAAAATTTTCATTTATACTAACAGTATTATTCTTTAAGTTTAAGATTATTTAAAAGGATTAAGTAGCTTACATGATGTTAGCATTCTTCAGTGCAGATCTGTTTTTTTTTAAACGTTTGCTGTTTGAATTACTAGTCTTAGTTCATAGTAAATGAGGGCTTAGGGCTGGCTGGCATGAATTTTGGGTTTTATTCAGCTTTTTTCCTTCATAATTGATACATAAAGTTGCCTCATCTGTTTGTTTTCCACTGTCTTCAGGTACACAGGTTTCTGTTACAAGCTGTGAATCAGAAAAATGTAAGGACCAAGTACATGATACAGAGAACCTAGTATCATGTCACAAACACAGGTCTTAGCTGATAAGTCCTTTCGGTGGTGGTGGTAGCGTTACCTGTTGAAAACACCTTCAGGCTGACTTGGGTCTTCTTAAAAGCTGAGTTATTTTAAATTCGTCCTTTAAAAGGAAGCCAGGGGACTTCCTAATGCTCTGTTTTGTACCCAGAAGCTTCAGCAACATACAGCCAGAGGACAACCAAGCCAATATAGCTTTTTCTCATCTTACACGTCTCTCATAACTGGCTGCTTTGTGGGAGGACTAAAGATAAACATCCTGCATTATGTGCTTTTTCCTCTCACATGACTCCCACATCGTCTCCTTGCATCTAGTGGGGAATCTGTGAACAGCAGATTCTGATTAATGCATTGCATGTAGGGAGGAGAAACCTGTAGAAAGATCCCAACCATGCTGCTTCCCTTCTGAGGGCATGGCTTGGGCAGCCCTTGCTCCAGTGAACCTTCTGAGGAAGTACTAGTACCTACTACTTCAGAAAGAGAACATCTGACAGAGATGGTGGCAAGTCACCTTCTTTCACCTCGTGAAAACACAGCAGTTTATATGGCTAGTGTTCCCTGTGTCTCTGTGAGGCTCGTTATTGGTGATAAGAGATTTAGAGCAGAAGGTAGTTTCCCATCCTAACTCCTTCCAGCAGTCCATCATGCCACAAGTGATTTAGCTTGCTCTTCCTAATGATCACAAGGCAGAAGGTAGAACCATGCCAGAAACATTCATTAATGTTCCTGTTACAGTAATGAACATCTTGGCTTCTAATATAGATGTTCATTAGAGAAGTAAAAACACTTCTAATGAAACCTGCACATGGTTTCTCACTTGACACTGGTGTCTTCTTTGTGTCCACTTAGAACTCCCATTTGTAGTGGCTGTCTATGTGCTGAAACACTTCATGCTTAAGTCTTGTGCTTTGCCTTTTGCTTGCTGACTGGTATGATGTCTTCATCCTGAGATCAATCCTGATGATGCTTTCACTCTGAGACTTAAGATTCTTCTATTCTGCCCAAGAATCTCTCTGAATATCCAACACTAAGTGGGGGACATTCTAGAGAGATTTATAACAATGATGTGAGGACGAATGGCATATTAAATATATATATGCCATAATGTTAAAAATGCCATACACACACACACATATATAGTGTCAAGGAGTATTCTTACTCAGTAGAGATGGAATTTCATCATTCTATTATAAAAAGGCATCTGGATTCTTAAATCAAATGCCAAGTCATTCTTACTATTGATCTCTATTAATAATATAATGGTACTGGTATGTGCATGCCTGTAATCTCAGCACTTTGGGAGGCTGAGGCAGGAGGATCAGAAGTTCAAGTCCCATCTGGGCAATTTAGTGAGACCCTGTCTCAAAAAGTAAAACGGACTTGGAATTAGCTCAGTGGTAAAAAGACCCTGGGTTCAATCCCCAGTACCACACACACACACACACACACACACACACACACACACACAAAGTATGTTATTCTCAAGTTCAAGGCAGAATTATTCTTGCAGTGGATCAATCCTTTGGTGACCAAGGTGTTTGTCATTCTAAGTTCATACACATAAAAATAATCCAACAGTAATGATCTGCTTAGTGTTTTAAATTTGTGGGATATTTTCCCATCAAGTTATATTGACATGCTAGTTTGGTACGGAAGCTAACTTAATAGTTCACTTGAAGGTTGACTATTTAAAGCCAATGGGGTCCTGATCCCAATCCCATTGCCACAAAATGATTAGACTACTTCATTTGGGTGGATAAGGGCTGGGGATTTAGCTCAGTGGTTCCATCACCTGCCTCACAAGTGCAAGGTCCCGAGTTCAATCCCCGGTACCAAAAAAAATAAAGCAGTTGGCCTCATTCGGATATTTCACATTCATAGCATCCTTTTAGTAAATCACTATTCTCATGCACACAGTTGTTCACCTAGAATTTTAAGTCTATCTCAAAGATAGAGGACCTTATATAGTCTTATAAAGATTTAGTGTATTGGTTTGTTTGATAGAATCAAAAAACAATGTTCCATCTTTTGAAATAAAAATAAACATGTTCTCTTTAAAGCTGCTCAAGAAACCAGAAAAAGGAGATGAAAAAGAATTGGATAAAAGAGAAAAAGCCAAGAAACTAGACAAAGAGAATCTGAATGATGAAAGAGCCAGTGGGCAGTGTTGCACACTGCCCAAGCGTACTGATGGCGAGTTTAAAGATGAAAAGCTGAAGAGGTCAGTCAGTCGTCAGGGCTCTTGGGTGTCCTTTACTGCTAGATGCTAGTTTCACTGTCATATCCTAGACTTGGACCTCAATTAAGGTAAACTGTTTTATGCAGGAGGGAGGGGGGGAGACCAGGAAAGAAGGGTTTCAAATACTTAGTGTCTTAATCTTGGTGAATGATTTTGGGGTTCTGTTGTTTTCTAAAATACTAGTGAATTACAGAACTGAGACCTTGTCTCAGAAAAAAAAAACTGCTACCAAGACTGTGGGGAAAAAGGAGCCCTTCTACATTGTTGGAAATATAGACTACTACAACCACTATGGAAATAATATGGACATTCTTTAAAAAACTAAAACTAGAAATCCCATTTGATCTAGCTAGTCCCCTTCTAGATATCTTCCCAAAAGAGTTAAGGACATCATACTACAGTGATATATGCATATCTATGTTTATAGCAGCACAATTGATAATAGCTAATTCTTAGAAGCAGCCCATATGTCTATCAACAGATGAACAGATAAAGAAGATGTGATATTTACATACAGTGGAGCACTACTCTGCCTTAAAGAAGGATAAACTTGAGTCATCTGTAGGAAAATGGATGCACCTTGACACCATAATGTTAAGTGAGATAAACATATAAGCTTAACTATCACATGGTTTCTCTTATATGAGAAAACCAAGTTATAAATAAAGAGCAACATAAAGAATAATAGGAAATAGGAAATAAATCTTTCTCAACTGGGAAGGGGACCAAGAGATGGAGGAAGGGGGGAGGAGAGGCAAAACAATAAATAAAATAAAATAAAATAAAATAAAATAAAATACTAGAGTTTTTCCTTCTGCTGTAAAAGCACAACCTCATTGCAACGGCCAAGTGAGAATGACGGTGTTCCTGCATTTCAGTCACAGGGCATTCGAGGGTTCAGTCTCTTTTGTTTTTCATACAGACCTGAAGATGAGAGTGGCAGAGACTACAGGGAGAGGGACCGGGACTATGAAAGGGAGCAGGAGCGCATACTCAGAGAGAGAGAGAGACTGAAGCGGCAAGAAGAGGAGCGCCGCAGGCAGAAGGAGCGCTATGAGAAAGAGAAGGCTTATAAAAGAAAAGAAGAAGAAATTAAAAAAGAGAAAGAAGCACTTCGGGATAAAGGAAAGAAGAATGAAAGTACAGAATCAATAGGCACTGCAGAAAAAACTGAAAAGAAAGAGGAAGTGGTTAAGAGAGATCGCATAAGAAACAAGGTGCTGCTTTTTGTTAAACTTGCTTGTTTTCATGAGGATACTTTTCTTCTTCCCACAAGAGTAAAGGAAAAAGTCAGCTCACTGTTTATTGTAGAACCTTTTGGGGGGCGGGTACTAGGGATTGAACCCAAGACCTCACTGGCACTTTACCACTGAGCTACATGCCCAGCCTCTATTTTGGAATTTTTCTTAAAACTTTATGTATAGACACCAAGAGTTGATTCTCATATAATTTTCACATATCATGAAATGCTGTTATTCTTTTGTTTTTCTTCTTTCTGGTACCAGGGATCCAACTCAGGACCTTGCGCTTGTGAGACAGGCATGGTGCCACTGAGCTAAATCCTCAGCCCTATTTTGGAATTTTTAAACAAAATTACAGCTGTTTTTTTTTTAGTGTTGGCTGGGTTCTTTAATTGACTGATTGTAGAAATTTCAAACATTCACAAAAGTAGAAACAATAGAGAATAATATGATGAAACCCCATGTACCCATCACCCAGCTTCAACAATTATCCACTCCTGGCCAGTCTTCTTTCTGCTCTACCTCATTCCTACCTCTACTGGATTATTTTCAAACAAATCCTAGACATAATTTCTTCCTTAAAATTTTATTTACTTTTATTTATTTATCTTTGAGATAGGATGTTGCTGTGTAGTTGAGGGTGTCCTTAAAATTGAGATCCTCCTGTCTTAGTCTTCCAGAGTGCTGGGATTATAGACCTGTGCCATAGCACCTGACTCTTTTCTTCGTGGTGGTGCTGGTGGTGCTGGGGATCAAACCCAGTGTCTTACACATGCTAGGCAAGTGCTGTACTACTGAGCTGAACCCGAAGCCCAAGTGTCTTTTTCTTATCCCCACCAGCATTTTCATATCAAAAAAACTCAATGATTCCTTAACATCTTATCTACTCAGTGTTCACATTTTCCCAATTATTTCCTTAAATTGTCTTTTAATCTAAACAAGTGTCCTTTCTTTTGTTTTCCTACCTTTTTTTGTTGTTGTTGCAGAAACCAGTTTATCCTGTAGTGCTTCTCATGTTCTAGGATGGAAAATTACATCCTTGCAGTATCACTGAACATGCATCTTCTGTATTTCCATTAAAAGTAGGAATTAAGGGCTGGAGTTGTAGCTTAGTGGCAGAGTTTGGGCTTAGCATGCAGGAGGCCCCAAATTCAATCCTCAGAACCAAAAATGAAAAGTAAAGAAAACTAGTAGTTATATTTAGGGCAGAGGTTAGAAACTTTTTCTGTAAAGGATTGGATGGTAAGTATTTTAAGGTTTGTGAGCCATATGGTCTTTGTCACAACAACTAAACTGTATGAAAGCAGGCACAGACATGTAAAAAGGATGAGCAAGATTCTGGGAGTATTAGCTCAATGGTAGGGCATTTGCCTATCAGGTGTGAGATCCTGGGTTTAATCCCCAGCACTGGGTGGGGGGGAATGGATGAGCATGGCTGTATGCCAATCAAAGTTTACTTACAGTCTGTAATCCCAGCTTCTTGGGAAGTTAAGACAGGAAGATCACATGCTTTAGGCCAGCCTGGCCAACTCAGTGAGACCTTGTCTCAAACAGAAAAAAAAAAAAAGGCCTGGGGATGTAGCTCAGTGGTAGAGTACTCCTGTTTTTGGTTCCTAGTACTGCAATAAAACAAAACTCAAAACACTTCATTTACAAAAACAAGTGGCTTCTGATCTAAAGATTTAAATACATTCAGACTCAATCTTTGGCAAGAATACTTCGTAGGTGGTGCTTTACTTCCTATTGCATAGCATCAGGAAGGACATGATGTCCTTATCTTTGTGATGTTATGATTGATCAATAGCAGTTGTATTTTGGTTATATACTAATAGAATGTCCTGTTCTTGGAGATACATGCGGAAATATTTAGGGATGAAGGGTCAGGATGTCTGCAACTTCTCAAAAGTGTGCCTGGGCATGTGTATGTATGTGTGTGTATGTGTGAAAAGATACGTACATACAAAATGTTAATGAATCTAGGAGAAGGATATGTGGGTATTCCTTGCAAGTTTTATAGAACAATTCAATAGATTTAAAATTTTTCATGTTAAAAAAAAGACTGATTGATAAGTTCAGGTATTTTAAACCTGGTGTTTTAGCCTTTCTAATGATTTTGCTTAGATTCATTATGGCGTTAGAAAATGGTGAAACACAAATTCTGCCTTTCCATTTGCATTTATTAGCTGATGTTCTGCTATAAAGAAGAATTTTCCCTCATAAACTGTTGGGTTAACCTAAAATGCAGTTGACACAGGAAAAGGAAGATGAACACTTAATCCTTTCCCTTTATTTACGAGTATGTAGAGTTAAGGTGGATGTCCCAACAACATCTAGGGGTTATCAGTGAGACTAACTGGGCATGATGGCACATGCCTGTAATCCCAGCACTTAGGAGGCTGAGGCAGAAGAATTGCTGAGGCCAGCCTGGGGTACATAGTGAGTTCAAGGGCAGCCTGAACTACCTAGTGAGACCCTGTCTCAAAAAGAAAAAAAAAACAACAATTCATGGATTTACAAATCTTTAGTGAATTCCAATTTGTTATTGTCAGTTTTTACCCTTGATGTTCAAATTGTCCCATCTTTGCACAGTGGGAGCCCCATCATCTATGTCTTTAAATACCATACAGGAGTTTTATCCGTTTTAATATTTTATCTTGTAGAAGTATTAAAATATTTTGCTGGAATTATTCAATTAAGAATAATGCTTTAGGGCTGGGGTGTGGTTCAGTGGTAGAGAGCTTATCTAGCATACATAAGGCCTTAGGTTTCACTCTCAGCACAACAAAGAAAATGCTTTGGAGATAGCTTTCATAAGGCAGCGGGGAAAGGCTTATGTAATTTTTCGTTGAATTCTCTTGAGGGGGTGCTAAAAGGTTGAATTTAGACCTTTGTGCGTGCTAAGCATATACTCTACTACTGAGCTACACTCCCAGCCCCCTTTTTATTGAATTCTTTAAAAGGTGTGTAAGCTGGGCGTGATGGCAGATGCCTGTAATCCCAGCTCTCTGGAAGGCTGAAGCAGGAGGATTACAAATTCAAGCCCAGCCCAGGCAATTTTGGGACTTAGTGAAACCCTATCCCAAAATAAAAAATAATCAAAAAGGGCAAAAAAGGGGGGGGGGTAGGGATGTAGCTCAGTGCGGAGGCCATGGGTCTAATCCGTAGCACTGCAAAAAAAAAAAAAAAAAAAGCTTATACATTTAAGTTTTCCATTATCATACCGTCATAAACCAAACGTATTACTTGAACTGAGGGATGAGTAACAGCTTATTTAGGAATCTGAGACCTAAAGTGTCACCTGCTGGGTGTTAGGTGGTTGTGTCTAAATTTAGAAACCTGTTTGTAGCCAAGGTGATAATCCACCTTTAGTCCCAGCCACTCAGGAAGCTGAGGCAGGAGGATCACTTGAGATCAGGAGTTGTAGACCAGCTTAGGCAAGATAGTGAGACCCCATCTTTAAACAAATAAAATGTTTGTAGCACATTACATGGGGCCTGAGCACATAACTTCAGGGAAGTTGCCACTTAAGAGTTTCTTTTTACTCCTTTTTTTTTTTTTTTTTGGCAGTGCTGGGGTTCAAGCCCAGTGTCTCACACATGGTAGGCAAGCACTTTTGTGGTTTTAAAGTAATTTACTGATGGAGTAGAGAGATACGAGCTAGATGTGTTTCTAAACATTCAAGCTATAGGGCCAGGGATTTAGCTCAGTAGCACCGCTCCTGCCTCTCAAGCCCAAGGTCCTGAGTTTGATCCCCAGTACCAAAAAAAAAAAAAAAGCTATACCAAACATTGAAGCTAATTAATTCATCTTCAAATGGTTAAGAACATTTGGCAGTAAATTTCTCTCAAGTTTACCTTAGGCATCGGAGTGTAGTACTGCACACTTGTAATCTCAGCACTTGGAAGGTTGAGGCAGGAGCATCACAAGTTTGAGGCCAACCTAAGCTATATAATGAGTTCAAGGCCAGCCTGGACTGCATAGCAAGACTATCTCAAGAAACAAAATTAGCCAAGGCATATAAAATAATACTTACAAAGTAGTTGCTTTCTTTTGGAACTAGGGGAGAGGAAGTGGGGAGTTGTCAAGTACTGTGCACTCATATTTTTGGTTTTGTATGACTTATTTGGTGGTATACATTAATATGTAACTCATGATCAAAAACAGCTTAGTAGCAATTTTATAACTTGAACATATTTCATTTTACTTTAGGACCGCCCGGCAATGCAGCTTTACCAACCAGGAGCTCGAAGCCGAAATCGACTGTGTGCCCCTGATGACAGCACCAAGTCTGGAGATTCTGCAGTAGAAAAAAAGCAGGAAAGTGGTATTAGCCATAGAAAAGAAGGAGGAGAGGAGTGATAGATTAGAATGGCTGTAGGTGTCCTGACTGTCTAGGCAGCCAAAGAGCACGTATTACGCACTCCAGAAGTGCCTTCAGGGCAAAGGAATAAAGAAAGAGAAAGGGTCGCTGTACCGGTGGGATACACTGCAGAGGAGTATGTTTTGTGTCAAAGCGGGAATTTAATTGCAAGCTCAGAATTGGAAGTACAATTTCATTGTTTTTGCAGTTTCTCCAAATTAATTTTACAGTGTCAGAAAAAGATGATGGCGAGGATATGCACTGCCATTTGCAGGCAGGAAATGTCAAGTGAGGACTTAATTTTGTATGACTAGAAAAAAGGCTGGCTCTAAAAATCAAAAGGTGTTATTAATCCTGGATTGAATATTCTTGGTTTGGGTGGAGCAGAGTCACTTTGAAGTCTTGTTATTTTGCATTGTTAGTGATAACTGTTGACTTTGTGTAGTGTAGAAGCAATAAGCATGTAATTTTGTTACAAGTATAGTGAAAGGTATAACAGATTTTCGCTGATGCGGAAATTTAAATAGTCATGTTATGTCTATATCCCGTGTCCCAAAATTTTAGGATTAGTTTTATCCTTTTGTTTGCTTACATGAGCTTAGCATCAGTAATATTTTTAAACCGCTCATTTTGCCTTTAGCATTTTTTCTACTAATATGTAAAACGTAGTCCCTATTTGGTTCTTGACAATCCAGTCCTTGTTTTTATCTTAAGTCTCATGATCTGAGATGAGTGCATACTCTCTCCAGGAAGGAAACTGCACCGATATCTGTTCCTCTAAAATAACGGCTTTAGTCTTCACTTGTTTTGTATTGTTGTCAATAAATACCAATAGCACTGAAGTATGAAGCTAAGTGTGTTTATATCTGTGTGGTTCTGGGGATCAAACTCAGGATCACGTGGATGCTAAGAATGCCCTGTACCACTTATCTGCATCCCCAGCTCCAAGCTAAGTGTATTTATAACTTTACTGAATAACTATTTGTTTTAAGAAATTTGATACTGAATTTGGGAATTTGGAAAGGGGATGAGTGATATTAGTTCCTGCCTTGCCTAGCCCACCAAGGAGAGGATCAAATCATGGTTCACTGTTCTTCTATAAGAACTAAAATGTTTGAAGAACATGATTTTCTTCCTGCTAGCTCCTAACATGGCATCAGTTGGCCTTTAATTAATAAGTCACTGCTTTATAATTCCTCAGCTTTTAGAAGCCAGTCCCCAAAAACACATAAAGAAGCTATGACAAATGATTAAAAGGGGTAGTTCTAAACTGAGAGAGAAAACTAAAGTAAGGGAAAGGAAAATTTCAAGAACAGCTGACAGTGTCCCATGCCATGAGGAGGTTAAGAAAAACAGGAAATGCGCTCCCTGGACTTGGCAGTATTGAGAGCAGTAGTGAGCTAGTGAGAGACCATGTTAGTGAGAGGTAAAGAGCAGGTGGGAAGGGTGGATGAGACCAGTTGAGTAAATTGGTCTTGAGATCAAAAGAGACTGGAGCTGGATATATGTAGGAAATCATCTATTTTCAGTTTTTCACTAAAGCCATGGACATAGATTCTGTTACTTAGGTGAAGAAAGCAAAGAATGAACAGAGGCAAACTCTGGGCCTAGTCTTAAAGAACACTCATGTTACTGCGCTGCTAAGGAAATGTTATCTACAGAGACAGAAAGAATAGCCAGAGAGGAGGGACAAACCAGAAGACTCTGGTGTTACTTAGCCAAGAGTGTTTCAAGAAATAGTAAGATAGGCTGAGGGTGTAGCTTAGTGGTAGAGTGCTTGCCTAGTACCAGCACCACACACACACATAAAACCCAGGCACATGCTTAGCTGTAGTCTCAGCACTCAGGGGACTGGAACAGGAAGATTGTGAGTTCAAGGTCAGCCTGGACTACACAGCAAGGCCTTCTCAACACAAAAAGTAGTGGCCAGCAGGGTCTGATACTAGTGAAAAGTCAAATATGATGCCTGAAAAAAGCCATAGGATTCAGTGATTTACAACTCGTTAACAGCTGGAATTATGAGGACTGGAAGCCACTGGACTGAGAATAGAAACAGCATGTATGTAACTATATAGAAGTCTAGCCATGAAGTAAAATGGAGATAGATAAATGGTACTGATGAAAGATGACTTTAAGAAAGAGAAATACTACATAATGTTTAAAGCCATAAAAGGAAAGCTTCAAGAGCAGATGAGAAGTAATGATCAGTAGTGTAGGTTTTTTGCAAAGGCAGGTAAAAATGGAAGCCAAGGTAGAGGTCAGAGGAGCTGGCTAGAGGAAAAGACACTCCTGAACCATCCATCATGACTTCACATTTTGGCTTCCTTACCCATCTGGTTATGAGCTTTGTGAACTCAGGGAAGTTTTCTTGTCAACACCTCCCTCTTTTGTTCTCCTTGCCTTGCCAGTCAAGCTCTGGGTAAACCATACTTCCCTGCCCCACTCCTTTACGTTTCCCCTACTTCTTTATTCATTTGGCAAAGGCAAACATACTAATTACTATGTGCCAGGCCCTAGGGGTCAAGGACGTAAGTCGTTTTTTTTTTTTTGTATTCTTTTATTGGTACATTGTAGGTATACAACACAATTACATTTCTCATTGGGAATTGTACCTTTCCATAATACGTCTTGGTTCTTATTTTTTCCCCATTCCTAGCCCTCCCTTCACGCCCTCCACCCTTCCCTATTTACAAAGACTTTATTTCCATTTTTTCCATTTCTCATCATTTTTCCTTTCCCTTCTTTCCTTTCCCCTGCCCCTCCCACTACCCCTACCCCTTTGGACCTTTTCTTCCTATTTTACATTATCGATTATTCATTCTAATTGTTGGGTACATTTTAGGTATACAATATAATGACATTCATCATTGGAAATTTGCACCTTTACGTAGTCTCTCTTGGTTCTTCTTTTTCACCCTTGCCCAGCCCTCCCTTCCACCCCTCCAGTCCTCCCTATTTACAAAGATTTTGTTCCTGTTTTTCCATTTTCTCATATTAATCCCATTCCCTTCTATCCTTTCCCCTAGCCCTCCCACTTCCTTCCCCTTTGCCCCTTTTCTTCCTATTTCACATGACCTATTATACATTTAGAAGGACATAAGTCTTTGTCCTTGTACTCATAGCCCAGTGGTGGTATAGAAGAATAATCAGGGCACAATACCCACTGTGAGAAGGGCTGTGGTAGGACAGGATGATGTAGGAGGAGTCTTCTGCCCCTAAGATGCCAAGTGTAGCTGGAGAAAATCCCCAAACCAGATCAACTGGTGAAACCACAGGAAGGCCCTCCCTCCTGCTAAGCATCTTTTGTTTTTGGTACTGGGGATCGAACTTGGGACCTTGCGCTTTCGAGGCAGGCGCTGGAACCATTGAGCTAAATCCCCAGCCCTGCTAAGCATCTTTTAAGTCCATCTTGAATTGACAACCTTTCCTAAAGTGCCACCTTTATTCTTTATTTTATTTTATTTTTTAATGTCAGTCTTTCTCTAGTTTGTTCCTGAATTGGTCAGCTTTCCATTGCTGGCTCAAAATACCTGACATACATAATTTACAGAAGGAAATTTGTTTTAGTTCCTTGTTCCAGAGGTTTTAGTCCTTGGTCAGCAGGCTGCAAGGCAGAAACATCATGCCTGAAGGACATGGCAGAAAGAAGTTGCCCATCTCATGGTAGCCAGGAAGCAGAGACACAGGGAAAGAGCCAGAGAGCTGGGGACAAAAGTAGACCCTTCTGGGTACATTCCTCCAGCCAGGCCCCACCTCCTAACACTACATTCAGCTATGGACTTCACAAAGACTCCACTGATGAGGTGAGCACCCTATGATCACCTTTCAGAAGCCTCACCTCTGAACACATGAGTCTTGGGGGGCATTGTTTTCAGTACTAATTGAACCCAGGGCCTTCACACCAAGTTACACGTTCAGACATGGTCTTGCTAAGGTTGCCCAAGCTGGGCTCAAACTTGAGATCCTCCTGTCTCAGCCTCCCAGAGTGTTGGGATTTGAGACAAGGTCTTGCTATGTAGTCCAGGCTGGTCTTGAACTCACTATGGAACCCAGTGGACCACTGCCCAGCTTAAGGGAGAGTTTTGATCCAAACAATAGTTTCTTGCTCTCTCTTTTTGTGTTGGGACGAGCAGGATGAGGACCACTTCCTCATGAATCATAGTTTCATGTTTTCACTAAGAATAAACTTGTAGGGGATTGGGAGTGTGGCTCAGCGGTAAGGCATTTTTGCCTAGCATGCCCAAGACCCTGAGTTTGATCTCCGGCACAAAAAAAAACCCCAAAAACTTATAAACCATATTTTTTTGAGATGGGGTCTCACTATGTTCCTCAAGCTGGCCTTGAACTTGTAATCCTTTTGTCTCAGCCTCGGGAGGAACTGGGATTATAGACATGAGCCACAGGGCTCAGCTTTGAACTTACAAATAGTAGAAAACAGAATAGACTTCATTCCATTTTTACCTCCTTTTCTTCAGACCCTGGCCAGATTTCTTGGTTGCTTTTATTTTTTCAGTGCTGGTGATTGAGCCCAAGGCCTTTTACATGCTAAGCAAGTGCTATACCACTGTGCTACGCCCTCAGGCCCTGGTTTCTTTGGAAATAAAGACAGGATGGAGATAACTCAGACACTGGCTATTGGACCCTTTACTGAGCCACTCTTTCCACATGTTGACACTACTACTACAGTAGTGGACACCACAGGATCCCTCTCATGTCACCCTCAGCCATGGGGACTTATCACTCTACTAGAAAGAAGCGATGCTAAGGGAAGTAGCCAGGAGACTTCAGCGCTATCTCCAGCACAGTGAACAGGGGATGATCCCTTTCCCTAGCAAGCATACTCCAGGCAGTCCTGAGACAGTCATGTAATTCTGATTGTAAAATTAAGATCTGTAATCTAGTGGACTCAGACATCATTTTAAAACTAATTTGTAGCCTTTTGTTGGTATGTAGAGCTGTTCATGTTTTTTGTTTTGGAGACAGGGTCTCACTATGTAGCCCAGGCTGGTCTTGAACTCACTGAGGAGCTCAGGCTGGCCTCAAACTTGCTGCAATCTTTCGGCCTCCGCCTCCCAAGTACTGGGATTACAGGCAAGTGCCACTACGCCTGGCCTTCTGTTTATATTTTTATGGAGGATGCCTAGAATTTTTTTTTTTTGGTACCAGGGATCGAACTCAGGTCCTTTTGCTTGTGCAGCAGGTGGCGAAGCCACTGAGCTAAATCCCCGGCCCTGCCTAGAATTTTCTTTACTATCTCTGTGCTGTCAATTACCCCACAGAAATTTGTTATACTATTTATAAGGGATGACTGAAAAAATATGATGAATGTTACAATTTTTAAAAATTTATTACAAAATGCTGGGCATGGTGGTACACACCTGTAATCCCAGCAATCTGGGAGGCTGAGGCAGGAGGATTGCTGTGAGTTCGAGGCCAGCTAACTGTTGAGTTCAAGGCCAGCTTTCACTACAAAGTGAGACCATGTCTCCAAAACAAAAAAAACAAGCAAAAAATTTGTTACAAAAAGACACATTGCCATTAACCCCCCTCAAGGTACTCCCCCTCAAATTAAACACACTTATCCCATTGTCCTTGCCACTTTCTGATGCATTTCTGGAAGTCCTCTTTCATAAATGTCTTTACAAGATGTGAAAAAAAATATGGTGAAATGTTGTCATGTGCCATCCAATGGAAAGCCAGGCTCATAAAAACATTATATTTTTACATTAGGTAAATGTTTTGAATCAATTCAGGATGTCAATGCAGCCACGATGGTAGAACTCAAGATACTCATAAGAAAAGGCAGAACTGCTTTAGAAAACAGCAACAATGATGGGATAAGTGTGTTCAAAGCAAGGGGGAGTATTTGAGGAGGATTAATGGCAATGTCTTTCATAGTTTTTTATTAAACATCATATTATTATTAATTTTTGGTACCAGGAATAAAACTCAGAATGTTGTGCTTGCCAGGCAGGCACTGTTGCCGCTGAGCTACATCCCCGGCCCCTAAACACCATATTTTTTTTTATCACATCTCATTAGGAAAAGCAAGGTAGTAAAGACAGGCTTATACTTGGTGATTCTTAGGAAGTATATGCTGACAGGTACAAACATGGGATGAGCTACCCTGTATTAAGCTCCTACTATGGAGACATGGGTAAATGCACAATAACCTGTCCACTGCTGCTGTAGGACAGGATGTATTTTCTATATTGCCAGACTTCAAAGCCATCCTCTATTTCCAGCCCTGACCACCACCCTGATCTCAGATATAGCTGCCTAGTGGATATCTGCACCCAGATGACCAATAAGTAATTTGGGTCCCAAACTGAACTCAAATTCCTTCTCAAGCTCACTCCTGTTTCACAGAGGTTGGCGACTACCTATCCATTCGGCACTGCTGGTCACATTAGACTCCATCCTCACCAATCAATCATTATGTTGTTTGTCCAGTCTCCTTCCACTCTCCCAATTCAGGCTGCCATTATTCATTCATCTATTCACTAAACATTTTTTCAGCACATACCATGTGCCATACAAGTTCTAGGCTTTGGAATCATATCAGTGAACAGACAAAACCCTTACTTGCATGGAGCTTACATTCAAGTAGAGAGAAAATAAAACAAGTAAAATACCTATTGTTAGAAAGTTATAGGTGTCTAGAAGAAAAAAATAAGGGAAGGAAAATATGATGTTCATGAATGGGGAGGTTGAAAGAGAAGGCCTTCAATGACTAAGGTCTGGGGCATCCAAGCATTGAGAAGTAGACAAGTTAGAGACAAGCTGAAAAAGATTCTGAAGCAGCAGTCCTAAACAGGAAACCATGCAAAGGAAGCTAAGCAAAGAAAATACTGCAAGGAGTCAACTAAGACAAATGCTGATATGTTAAATGAAATCAGATCAGAGTCAGGTGTGGTGGTTATCAGATCAACAATGGCTTATGTTCAGGGAATCTCTATTTTACCTAAGAATGGCCCCAGAGTACAAAATTGTGATGCTGGCAATTCAGCTCAACCAAAGAGAAGCTATAAAGTTCTTCCTTCAACTGAATGAAAAGGTAAAATTTTTTGACTCAGCAAAGAAAGAAAATGAATTGTATGGTGAGGTTGCTAAGATTTGTGGTAAAAATCTATCCATGAAATTTGGCAGAAGGAAAAAAAATCACACTCATTTTCCTCAAACTGAAAAGGTACTGCCATAGTGTGTGATTGGGGAAAATGGTATATATAATATAGGGGTTGGTACTATCTGTGATTTCAGACATCCACTGGGAGCTTGGAACATATCCCACCCAGATTAGGGGAGCTGTCTATGCCATAGACTGGGTGGCTTACACAACAGAAGTGTATTTTATCACATTAGAGGCCAGAGGTTCAAGATCAAGGCATTGGCAGGGTTGGTTTCTCGCCAGGCCTCTCCTTGGCTTGCAGAAGGCTGGCTTCTCACTGTCCTCAACGTGGCCTTGTCTCCAAGCTCCAGCACCCCCCGTACTGGCTTTGTGTATCCTAACCAGCTCTTCTCAGGACACCAGCCACCTAACAGGTCTCACTTTAACTTCTCACTTCTTTAAAGACCCTCTGTCCACATACAGTCATTCTCTGTGGCCTTCGTACTAGGGGGAACAATTCAGCTCCTGTTCTGAGCTTGAGGGCTATTCCTTGCCGCATGTATTAACGAATGCCATAAGTAATGGAAGGGAGTGACAGCGTGGACAGGCAAAGTTTTGTTACAAAGGTCAGTTAGCTTGTATATTGCACAGTTGACACTCAGGGCCTGTGTTGTCACCACTGTGTTCAACTGCTTTTTCAATTCAACAGATATTGAGGGCCTACTCTGTGTCAGGTTTGGTTCTTGGTGTTGTGGGTACAGGAGTCGGCAAATCTGGCAAAAAGAAAAAAAAATCCCCTGATCTTGTTATGGTCATGTGGTTCTGGTGTTTTGTTTTTATTTTTGTAGTACTGATGGTTGGCCCCAGGGCTTTTGTACTGAACTAAGACTCCAGCCCATTTTTAATTTTTTAAAATTTTAAGATAGTGTCATTAAATTGCTAAGTTGCTCAGGCTGGGCTAGAACTTGAAGTCCTCTTGTCATGGCCTCCAAGAGTGCTAGGATTACGGAGTATGCTACCATCCCTGGCTGGTGTGGTTGTGTTTTTGATTTCTGCAATACTGATAACAAAACCACAAATCCTCACAAATCCTAGGGGAGTGCTCTACTACTGAGCTACATTCACAACTGTGGTTCTGTATAGTATTTTTGTTGTGGTGGGAGCTACCAAACGCTGCACAAGGGATGAAAGTGTATAGAACCACACACACACATGAACACGTATAACTGATAAAATCTGAATAAGCCCCGTGGATGGTACCAGTGAAGATGTCCTGGATGTGCTGTTGTACTGTAATTACACAAGACGCTGAGCCTGGGGAAGGCTGCTCTGAAGGGTGTCCTGGTCATTTTGCAACTTCTTGTCAATCTATAATTTTTTCAAAGTAAAAAGGTTTTGTGTTTTTTGATGCTGGGGAATGAACCCAGGGCTCGTGCATGTTAAAGATGTGCTCTATTACTGAACTACACACATAGCCCCAAAGTAAAAAGTTTTAAAACTCTGGCCCCACAGAGCAGAATGACTGTGGGGAACGAGACAATAAAGAATAACATATGGCATGCTAGAAGGCGGTGTCACCAAGAAAACAAAGCCGGGAAAGCAGGAATAAAGAATGTTCAGGGGCTGGTTGCGCCAAAGTGACAACACTTTAGCCTGGACCTGATGGAGATGCAGGGAGAGCTGTGATTCCTTACCGAATGGAGCACCTGGCACAGAAAATAAGTCTGTTTATTCAACAGTCTGTCACTCTAATACAGTCCAGGGATGTGTAACCATTTTTGTGTCATGGACAGTTTGATGAAGCCTGTGGACTTATTTTCAGAATCTTTTGAGGGCCGGGGATTTAGCTCAATGTTTCTGCTGCCTGACTCGAAAGTGCAAGCTCCCAAGTTCGATCCCCAGTACCAAAAAAAGAAGAAGTCTGAAGAACATTTAGGGGCCGGGGATATAGCTCTGTGGTTTCGCCGCCTGCTGCGCAAGCGCAAGGACCTGAGTTCAATCCCTGGTACCAAAAAAAAAATTACACAGAATCTTTTGAAGCAGGGTCTTGCTAAATTGCTAAATTACCCAGGCTGGGCTCCAAGTTTCAATCCTCTTGCCTCAGCCTTCAGAGTAGCTGGATTATAGATGTGCCTAATCACACCTGGCTTTCAGAAATTTCTTAATACAAAAGATTCCAAAGAAAAAGTTAACACTGCAATAGTTATTACAATATTTTAAAAATAAATGTGTGCTAGCCACGTGTGATGGTGCACACCTGTGATCCCAGCCTTTGGGAGGCTGAGGCAGGATGATTGCTGCGAGTTTGAGGCCAGCCAAGGCCAACCTGAATTGCATAGCAAGACCCTGCCTCAAAAAAAAAAAAAGAATCCAAAAAACAAAACAACAAAAAAGTGTGCTATAGTAGCATATGGATTTTAAACAGTTCTGTTTGTGGGTCTAAAAAATACCATATTTTATTTATTTATTTATTTTTGGTACTGGGAATCGAACTCAGGACCTTGCACTTGCCAGGCAGGTGCAGTGCCACTGAGCTATATCCCTGGCCCCCAAACTGTATTTTTAAAAACGTGATGAGCTGGGTGTGGTGGTGCACACCTGTAACCCCAGCACTCAGGAGACTGAGGCAAGAGGATCGCCAGGAGTTCAAGGCCAGCCTGGGCTACAAAGTCAGACCCTGTCTCAAAAATAAATAACGCGATGAACGTGTAAACGATAGTTCAAGATATCTTCATCAACTGCAATGTTAATATGAAACCATTTATGATTTCTATAGGTGACCAAGTCACAGGTACTGATGCCACTGTGGCTTGTCTACATTTGTAAATAAAGCAAGCTTTAAAATCAGTCACTTTGTTTTAATTACAGCTGTATTTTTCCCATCCAAGTTTACAGACTGAATTCTACACATGGACTCTTATAGGTCTGATTAACCGCCTGTGCCTCAATCCATCAGTGCAAAAATCCTTGCAGTAACTGCAAAGATATAGAGGTTTTTGTGGGTTTTTTTTCTTTTTGTTTATGGTGCTGGAGATGGAACCCATAGCCTTACACCTGAGTCAAGTGTAGCTCATGTTTTTAAGTGGGGAAAAGAAAAATATGAAAATTGGGGAATACTAGCATACCAAATACATGCCATTCATTCCTGTACCTCCGGCCAAAGGTGGACAAGGTCAGTCTCCGCCTCCTAGCAGCTAATTGGCAACCTTTTACCTATTGGAAAACTCCAAGGCCCTCCCGACGCTTACAGGGCCCACGTGGTCCAGCCCCAGTGGAGCCCTCCTGCTTCCAGGGACACCCCGGTCCAGACCAGTCCTGCAGCACCCCTCTCTAAGGCAAAGGCCAGGCGGGACGTTCCTGGGCCCCGCCCCTCGGGGCGCGCGCTTCCGTCCAAATCCAGGGCCGACGGTCGACGCTCAGAGGTGACGCACGCTGCCTTCACCACCCCCACCCCCACCCCGTGCCCAGTTTTTGGGTTTCGGAAAGGTTTAGACTTTGGTACTTAGAGTAGGCTGTCTGCCTCACCCACGAACCAGGCGGCCTCTAGCACACTGAAGAGTGCCTGGGGGAACCTCTTACGCAAGCGAATTCCAATTCGCACCAACCAGCGCAGGTTCCCACGCCCCCTCCCCCCGAGGGCGCAGGCGCAGAGGGGAAAGGGGAAAGATGACTAGGGCAATCTCCAGGCCGCGGCCCGTGCGCGGCGTCACCTCCTAAGCTCCGCCTCCTTACGGCGCCTTCTAAATGCGTGCTTCCGCCTTCTTCGTTCTCTTCTGCTTCTGTCCGCCATCGCGTGCGTGTGCTTGCCTCCGAGCCTAGCCATGGTGAGTCCATCGGCCTCCATCGGCTCCGAGGTGGCTTCCCGTTCTAAGAAGCTGTCGCAGGCTCGCTGGGTCCGCGCGGAGCATCGAGGGGCAGGGCTATTTTGAAAGCCTTTTCAAGAAAAGGTCGAGTTTGGTCACTGCGGGCCTGGCGGGAAGCTAGGGATTCCCGAGAGAGTGGCGGGCTTCGCCGCCGTCGCCGATTCGAGGGGGCGCTTTCGTCCCCGGGCCACCACCAAGGAGAGGAGCACAAGGATTCTTGCTTCCCTTCCACTGGAGCGAACTGGGATTCTGGGGCAGGGAGAGAGGTCGCAGGACCGCCCCAGAAACTGCAGCCCAACTGCCGGCTGTCCGAGGCCGGCACAGTGTACTGGGCACCGGGAGGGGAGCTCGTACCAGGAACGAGCAACATTATGAGACTACAGGAGTTTTTAGTCGTTTGTTCAGAGATACGAGCGTCGCCCCGTGGAAGCTCCTGCCACCGAGAGCGTTGTGTGCACCTGTGTCATTCGGGAGTTCTTAGCAAATGTCAGCAGCGCCCCAGTCACCGCTCTGTGACAGGGTTTGCTGAAAAATACTTTTGTGGCTTCTAGGTATGGAGGGGATCAGTGTTGGAGCTTTGTTATTTATTGCTTGACAATCCACTACTGTTACTGTGGACTGGAAAGGGAATATACTACAGTCTGTATTTTCTTTACGATGGGCCATATTATGCAAGGTGTTAATTTTACTGGGTTTGAAGCGGTGGGAGTTGGGCTTAGGTAACCCAAATTCGTGAAAGCTAAAAGATTGATAAAAGGATTAGGAAAGTCATCCTTGAGAAAGGGACATTTCAAATAGAACTAATAACCAAAATGGTAAATGGGTTGGGTCTACTGGATCTTGAAGACTGCATAAATCTTGGCCTCCAAATGACCTTTGAAAGTAGGTGCTTTTGTTTTACAAGGTAAATGCTAGGTTATATCTGCACGTCAGTACTAATTTTTGGACGGTTTATTCACGTCGTTCGTTCTACTTATTCTATTTTCATTTGAGACAGGGTCTCACTGTAGTAGTGCCCGCTGGCCTTGCAGTTCGCTAGCCTCAGGATCCTTAGGCCTCTGAGTGCTGGGATTATGGGGGTGTGTTGCCACACCCAGCTCACTGCAAGGGGGAAAGTACGGTAACTGCCTACAGAGGAGTGAGATCAAATGGGCTTGATAATTTAGCATTGAGATTTTCTTTCGGGTTTTATTAAGCACTAAAATGTTTGTTTGGATCGAGGGAGTTTGTGACTGTCTTTTGAGCAGGCTCTAGCGTCAGTTTAAATTGGTTGCATCTCCTTGCAGTCTTCTCACAAGACTTTCAGAATCAAGCGATTCCTGGCCAAGAAGCAAAAGCAGAATCGTCCCATTCCTCAATGGATTCGGATGAAGACTGGTAATAAAATCAGGTAAGACATCCTCCTATTGTTCCACTTCGTTTTTGTTAAATTTCGGGTTACTTTTTGAACATAAATTACGCTGTGAAAGTTAATGTAATCCAGTCCATCCTCTGCCACCATTGTCTTGAGATCTTTTTTTAAAATGTGCTTCCTTGTTTTCCATTGCATCCAGACCACGGCTCTGATCCTTAGTAATTTCCTGGTTGTCTTCAAGGTGGAGATCAGGTGGAAGGCTGCCACACTACATTCTGGGGAGAGATGACTCACTTGGTTACTTTCACTAAAGATTGAGAGACTGTTCTATACTGCAGAAGTAGCTAAATTGACGATCTCAGGAGAGACGTTTTAGAAACCTCCAAGATGAGCTAGTCTCCAAACTTTTTCAGCCTACTGCTCTGACCAACTGGCCTGAGATAATTCTTGAAGGGAGGAGAAACAAGCATCAAAAATGAAAGGAATTTGCCAGATATCTAGCAGCCATAGACAGTCCCAGTGTGTTAAAGATTCCGAATTTTTGTTTGTTTAAAGTGAACTACCAGGTTTCCTGGTTTTTCAAAAGCCAAGGAGGGAAAAAGCGGAAATTTTCAAAATTGTCATTTTCCAAGCACTTTTGAGCTGACATTGTAAAGTATGAACTTAGCACGTGGGTCCTTCTCCTGTATTTTGAGACAAGGTCTCATTCTAATTCATTCTGGTTTCAACTCAAGGTGATCCTTCTGCCTCAGACTCCTGAGCGCTGGGATTACAGGTGTGCTCCATCACACCTGGCAGTGGGTGCCTCTTTAAAGGAGACATGGAAGCCAAGGAGTGCAAGATTACAAGTTAGTGTAGAACTCATTTTGAATTGTATGTCAAATCTGGTGTGACGGATTCGCTGATATGAAGAGGTGGATGATTGGGGCTAAACTGGAGGGCCTGTTTCCTTAATTCATGTAACCAGTTAGATGTGTGCAAAATCGCTACCCACTGTAGCTTCATAGGCAAGTTAATTGTTTTGTCTGCTGTGTACTAGATAACTACTCTATATTATTTATATGTACTAATGTGTTTAGGGCCTATCGGCACAGGCACTAAGATTTTTAAAGCGTATGGCTGTGGCAGCAAACGCATGGCACCTGTGCTGCAGCAGGCTAGCTCTATCATTGAAAGCTCTTGCAAGGTTCGCCATCACTGGGCTGTGGCCTACCATTATACAGTAGTGAGAAAAGAGGCTTGAATAAGTGAGGTGGTTTGTTTGATGTATCCACGTGAAGATCATTTTTTTCCACATCCCCATCTGATGAGGGTGGGACCTGCCTTCCAGGTTGGGAGAAAAGAACAAAAGAGGATTCAGTGCTAGTTGAGTTAGTCCCTTGCTCTTTGATCTAGAGTTGGGAAGGAGTTTTGTATTAGGATTGTATATACATATCTTTGGCCCAGAGAATTCGCATAATAGATTTTTTTTTTTTTTTGGTCAGCTAATTTTCAAGTACTTATTTGCTGTGCTCTGAGGATCAAACCCAGGGCCTTGTGCATCCTCAGCAAGCACTGCCATTGAATTCTGACCCCCAGCCCTTTTTGACACGTTTATATGGATTGAAAGCAGGTTGCAATTACAGTGCTTCATTTTTGTGGAAGTACTGTCATTATCCTGCTAAAAGAAAAACCTTGTTGATTGTTTTTGATTTTGCCTTTATGAGGGTAAAATCATGACAGATTGACATGGACAATTCAGATTGCTTTAGCTATGCAAGTCACTGCTGCTCTGGGGTAGACATGAGTGAGGTGTTAATTGATCTATTGTAATATGCAGGGGCTTTTTTGTGTGATCCATTAGATTCACAATATGGCAGCATCTCCTCTAGGTCTTTGAATCAAAGAGAAGGAAGGAGAGGGCTTTCCCACTACTTCTGTCCAATTGAGAACCCATCCTTAACTGGGTACTGTGGCACAGAATTGTAATTGTTTGTTCACAAGGCTGAGACAGTCATAAGTTCAAGGCCAGGCTGGCAAAAAGGACTGGGGATGTAACCCAGCTTGCACAAGCCCCTGAGTTCAATCCCTAGCACCACAGAAATGAAGGAACCTAGACTTGAGTCATCTCCAGAGGTTAAAGTTTGGTTTAACTAATTCTTTACAAAGCACATGTAGTAAATCATTTCTTTACTCTTTAGAAATCTCCAAACTTCTTAAAAGAAGGAAAAATGGGAACCCTTTGAATTTTGTTCTGCCTAAAAGGCCACGTGAAGGAAAACAGCTAAGTTGTGGCCAGGCTGATTTGTTACCTGTGGCTTCTTTCTGTGTAGGTACAACTCCAAGAGGAGACACTGGAGGAGGACCAAGCTGGGACTGTAAAGAATTGAACATGAAATGCAGCATATTTCTCTACCAAGAGTCAAAAAATGATACATTCTTTATCATGGTCGAGATTACCATATCAAGCTTAAATACGATTGGCTGGACAGTTGAATGTGCTTAATCAGGAATCTTGTTCTGTGATCACACTGAGTCAACAATAAATGTTTTGAAACCTTTTGAACTGCTCTTAATTTCTTCTCCCCCACCAGGCATAATAATACCACTTTCTGCAATGACAGAATTATTCTCTGGCTACCTGGTATTGAAGTGTGCTTGATTCGGGGACTGGGGTTTTGTGGTTTTTTTGGTTTGTCTAGATGGGGTCTCCCTGTGTTGTCCAGGCTGGCCCTGAACTCAACTGTCACTCGCACAATCCTGCCTCAGCCTCCCTAGTGCTGGGATTACAGGTGTGGGCCGCCATGCCCAGCTAAGTTTTTTTTTTTATCATAATTAAAACTAACTTTCAGGTATAGAATATCCTGTGATATCCTTTTTTTTTATATGCAAAAAGGAATTTTCTGGACATGGTTGCACATGCAAGTTCAAGGCCAACCTGGGTAACTCAGCAAGACCTTGACTCAAAAAGGAGGTATATAGCTCAGTGGTAGAGAGCTTGCCTAGCAGGCATGAGTCCCTTGGTTCAGTCACCAGCACTGCAAAAAGAAAAGCTGAAGGAAGGACCCTCCTATCTCTGGTCTTTGTCCTCATTGGTTTTTGTTTCTGATCGTATGCTTTCTACAGTCCTTTATGTTGATTTTTAAGTTTGCTTTTCTGTGGGTATTATCAAAGGCTTCCAAGACTACTGCAACCTGAGAAAGATGGCATATCCAGTAAGCAAGGGACAGATGCTGAAACAAATTAGCTTGTGACCTCAGGTATAGAAAAAGACATCCTTTTGACCAAAGACCAAATTCTTGGTTTGGGGCTGTAGGTCAGGAGTCCAAGCTGGAATCCAATGCTACCTCTTCCAGAGACCCAGGATGGCTTCCACATTCTTAGCTGGAGCTGCTACTTGCAGCAGGAGCCTTCATGACTGCCTTATGCATCATGGCCTGGCACCTGCCTCTGCAGGTTTTCTCAGACAAGTATTTGGTTGGGTTCCAAACAGTACTAAGTAGATACAACTTTTCCTGTTATCACTGTGGCCATGACTCAAAAGATTTAAAAAATAAAGTAACCAGGCTGTAGCTCAGTGCTTGAGCACTTGCTTAACATGTGCTAGGACCTGGGTTATTTCCCCAGTACTGCAGAAAAAAGGAGTAAAAAACCATAGAGGAAATGATGTAGGGTTTTTTGTTTTGTTTTATTTTTGGTACCGGGGATCAAACTTGGGTCCTTATAAAACGACTGAGCCAAATCCCCAGCCCATGTAGGGTTTTTTGTTTGTTTGTTTTTTGGGGGAATTTTTTGGTACTGAAGATGGAACCTAGGACCTAGTGCATGCCAGGTAATTGCTGTCTACTGAGCTACATCCCCAGCCTCCCTTTACAAATTTTTGGAAAGAACTGGGGAGGAAATAGTTTGTTTCAGCAGGCAGTTTATAAAGGGTTCATGATGGTGTTGGCTTCCAGGCCCACACTGGAAACTGAAAGTGAATGGGGAACAATGTGCCCTGACTCCCTAGTTATTGAGGAAGTAGAAGTTCCAAACTCAGCCCTATTAGGAAACTGTAAAGTGTCCCAAGAAGATAAGGATGTTCATCTAACAGGAACACTGAAAAAATTTAACGAATATTTCCAGAACAATGATGGTGAACTTTTTAGAGACCAAATACCCAAACTGCAACCCAAAACCCACTTACCACAAAGTGCCAACACTGAATACTGATGTTTTAGTTTAGAAAAAACAGCTGTTACTTGATGCTTAGCTGTTGGGGCAACTTGGCTTGTGTGTGCCCAGAGGGCTCTGTGCCCTTTTGAGACGGGTTCACTAAATTAATTCCCAGGCTGGCCTCAAATGTGTGATCCTCCTGCCTCAGCCTCCCAGGTACTGGGATTATAGATGTGCCCCACTATGCCAAGACTTAGATTCTTAATATTTTAAAGGTGGTCCCACATTTTCAGTTTAGATCCCAGCTTAGTTAACTCTTTTGCTGTATTTTATTGATCTAAACTAGTGGCTCGATTGCTGCATCAGGCTGATTGTTATTGAAAGCTCTAAAAGGTTCGCCATCACTGGTCAAAACAATCATAAATCCCACTCAGATTGACAGGAGGGGGATATAGAGACCACCTCTTAATGGAAAGGGTGTTAAAGAATTTGATGTGATCTTTAATCCTTGACAGCATGATATAGGCTAGGGAAAAGAGCATTGGATTCAAGAAATTGGAACCAAAATACAGTTAGTTACACAGGAGAAAAATGTTCTAGTCAGGCCCTGTGGCTCTCTGGAAGGTTGAGGCAGGAGGATTGCGATTGAGACATTAGGTCAGTATGAAGACCCTGGGTTCAGTCCCCAGTACTGCAAAAAGCAAGTTCTAATGTACAACACAGTAGTGTGACTTTATTTCATAATTTATTAGCTAGTCTATAAAGAGCTAGAAGAGAGGAGTTTGGAGCTTCCCATTATTCAGCTATGTTTAAGGAGAGGGCAATGCTAGTCCTTATTTGATCAGTACCCATTGGATACATGTATCAGATTATCCACATTTTACCCCCAAAATAATGTACAATTATGAAGTGTCAGTTAACAAGACAAGTCAGAAGCATAGTCCCAGTTTGACAGCTACAACAGCCTGCTGCTAACCACATCAGCTTTTGGGGCTTCAGTTTTTCTCCATTTGAAATGAGGAAATTGGCACTGGCAACTCTTTTTTTTTTGGTACTGGAGATCGAACTCGGGACCTTGCACTTGCAAGGGAAATGAGGAAATTGGATTTAACCTCTAAGCTCGAAAATTATAAAGTTGTAATGCCACCTTTGTTTTTTTTTTTTGAGACAGGGTTGTAATGCCACCTCTGTAACTAAGTGTACATCTAATGTGATGCTCCTTACAAAGGTGTTTCCACGAGGATCTCCAGGGGAAGAGTGGAAGGCAAATAAGCTACAAAAAACAATTTAATCCGGGGCCAGGGATGTAGCTCAGTGGCACCCCCGCCTGCCTCGCAAGCACAAGGTCCTAAGTTTCGATCCCCAGTACCAGGGGAAAAAAATAACCCAGCCAAGCAGCAGATCTAAATTCAGGGTCAGCTGCCTCCACCTCCCACTTGCTTGCTCCAGAAGCGCCCTTCATAGATGGCGAGGGAGACACGCAGGGCTGTGTGCCCAGTGCCAGGCTGCAGGAGCGAGACCCAGGGACAGGCCATGAACTCAGGGGCCAAAGGTCTACAGTGGGGCAGAGGCCGCTTGGTGCTTGGGAACCGGTCCTGATACGACAGAGGCTGAGAAAGTATAACTGACAGCTAAATTAGATAGAAATTTAGATAGGCCATCCAGGGGGTCCCTGTAGACGATGGGAACATTTCAACACTTGCTGCAGGCACATCTGAAAAAAGCCAGGCCACAAGATGATGATGCAATAGCTAGGGCCGCAAGCCTCTCTTAAGAGATAAAGAGCAACAGGAGTAATTATACTGTAATTTGTACACTCTGTCCAGTAAGTCCAGATAGGCATCAGCAGATAACCAGAACATCCAGACTGATCCTCCCATCCCTTTCTGTCCTTTTCCAAGAATCCTTCTGATCTTTCTATGTTAAAAGTTATGGATAAGCTAAAGCTAATGTTGCTGCCATAACCCTTTGCTGCATGCCTCACTTCCCTGTCAGGTCCATATTAGCTAAGTGACTATACCTGTAGTCCTATAGGTGAATTATACAGCAGTTTGACCCATGTTGTACCCACCTTGTGATTTTGCTCTTCTTGGAGAAAGAGCCTCTGTGGCTACCTCTTCCAGGACCCCTCATCTCTCTCAGGAGCTTTCTCTCAATAAACCTTTCCTACTCTTAACTTCCTTTGGCCTCAAAATTCATTCTTCCATATTTGGGAGACACAAACTCGGCACATCTGACATCGAGCGGGTTGGGAGCAAGCAGAGCTCTAAAGGTTGAAGAGGAGTTAGATTTAGGGGGGAGGGCTGAGGCCAGAGTATGGCATATTTACCTCTTAAGTAGAGGAAACAGACTGTGAGAAGCCCAGCCTAGAGAAAGCTGGGAGACTGTGGGAACTGAAAGTGACTCTGGGCAGGACTGGAGAAAGGGGATGTAGTTGGGGTGTGGGAAGAGGATGCCGGGAGGAAGTCATGATGGCGGGCAGGTGAGTGGGGCCAGGTTATAGGGAGCCTTCAAGCCTTGAGAGGGAGCTTGAATTCTATCCTGGGCCAAGAAAGGCCTTAAAGGGTTTGAAATTGCACAGTGGCCTATCAGGCTGGAGTTTCAGCATCACCAAGAGGAGAAACTGGATGATTGAGGTGATGGATATGCCGATTATCCTGATTTGAGCATTACACATGGCATACATACATCAAAATATCATTCTCTACCCATAAAGTGTACACTTATTTCACATCATTTAAAAAAAAAAGTTTTGGGCCAGGGATTTAGCTCAGTGGCAGGGCATCTGCCTCGCAAGCTCAAGGTCGTGAGTTCAATCCTTGGTAGCAAAACATAAATAAAAAATAAAAATAAAAGTTATTCTTTTAGAAAGGGCTGGGCACGTAGCTCAGTGGTAGCATGCTTGGCTGGCATGCATGAGGCTCTGGCTTCAATCTCCAGTACTGGAAAAAAAAGTTAAAAATAAAAGTAGGGAGCCCCCCCCCCCAAAAAAGTAGGGAGGCTGAGGCAGAAGGATTGCAAGTTTAGAGTCCAGTCCAGGAAACTTAGTGACTTAGTAAGACCCTATAGCAAAAGAACAGAAAAAGGGGCTGGGGATGTAGCTTAGTGTGAAGGCCCTGGGTTCATTCTCCAGTACCACACGTGTACACACACTCACCCACACGCAGTAAAAACTTAAAGTAATAAAAAGGAAATATAAGATTAAAAAACCATCAAAGCTAGTGTGTGGACTGCTGAGAATAGTCTTATTGGGGTGGGGCGGGCGCGCTTGGAGGCGGGAGACCCCTAAGAGGCTCTGGTTTTAGTTCCCATGGGGATATGGTGACTGGACTTGGTGGAGTGAACTGGACAGGTAAGAGTTCAGTAGGATCAGCAAGAACCTCGATTGGCTGCAGGGGAGGAGGAAGAGAGATGCTCAGGTGTCTAGTTTATGCCAAAGGGCAGGTGGCGGCGTCACTTACTAAGAGGGAAGGCCCACGACAGAGTAACTCTCTGAGACTGTGTGTATGTGGGGGGGTGACGTTGGAGACAGCAGCAGGCAGGACGTCCTGGAGAAGGTGATGTTTTCTCAGGAGTGACAGCCTGCTTCCGCAGTGGGAGGGGAACCCAAAGAGAAGTAGGGAGGCAAAGGGGTCCGTGGTCACTGGATCGAAGAACCTGAGGGGTAGAAGGAGTCAGAGCTAGGACTTAAAGAGCAGGACAGGTTTAGCAGTGAAGAGTGTGGACTCGGACTCTGTGAGACCTTGGGTCACTCACTCTTCCTGAGTCTCAGTTTCCCTGACCTCAAAAATTGGGTCTGAAAAAATAAGAACCAAGATACATCACGTAAAGGTACAAGTTGTACCTATTGTAGTTCAGGCTAGTCTTGAACTCAATATGCAGCCCAGGTATTCCTCCTGCCTCAGCTTTCCCAGTGCTGGGATTATAGGCATGTACCACTATGCCTGGCCTTTTTTTTTTTTTTTTTTTTGAGACAGGGTCTGGTTTTGAACCCAGGTAATCCTCCTGCCTCAGCCTTCCAAGTGCTGGGACTACAGGCATGTGCCACCATGACCAGCAGCCTCTTTTCTACTTTAGAAGCAAATCCTGGTGAGTTAAGTGACTGGCGGTTTATTGACCCTCTGTTAGTAGTGACTGTCCTAGCTAAATGAGTGGCTTTTCTACCATAACTCCAGGAGATGTTATCCAGTAGCGCCAAGAAGATAAAGTTATGTTCTTAAATCAAAAATATAGAAACAAACCCAGGCGTGGTGACACACATCTGTGATTCCAGCACTCAGGGAAGGCAGGGGCAGGAGGATCACAGCCTCAAGGCCAGCCTGGACTACATAACAAGACCTTTCCTCAATAAATAAATAAAATAAAAAGATAGAAATGGAGGCTGGGGTGTAGCTCAATGGTAGAGTGCTTGTCTAGCATACAAGGTCTTGGGTTCCATCCCTAGCACAGTGGAAAATAAAAAAATTACAAAAACCACCTAAAAAGAAGTATGTATTTCAACTTCCTGCAACCAAACCTATGAGCTCACCTGCATGTACACCCACTTCTTTCTCCTGCGCTCCTGCTATAATAACGAGAGTTGGTGACTTCATTTGGCCTGGATCACAATATGCGCATGCGCTACCATCTAGCCAAGGTTAGCGCAAGCGTGCTACGCGTGTCATCGCCTCCCATGAGCAGACCCAATTTTTTTTTGTACCGGGGATCGAACTCAGGGCCTCGCGCTTGCCAGGCAGGTGCTGTGCGGCTGAGCTAAATCCCCAGCCCCAGGCAGACCCAATTAAAAATTTTTTTATTATTATTATTTCTATGAAGTTTATTGGTACATTTTAGGTATACAATAGTTACATTCATCATTGGGAACTTGTACCTGTACATGATGTATCTTGGTTCTTATTTTTCCCCATTCTCCTGCTCTATCTTTGACCTCTCCATCCCTCCCATTTACAGAGACTTTGTTTCCATTTTTTCATTTTCTCATGTTTCTTCCTTCCCCTTTCCTTTCCCCTACCCCTCCCACTTCCCCTTCCCCTTTGCCCCTTTTCTTCCTATTTCACATTATCAATTATACCTTTTGATCCTCATTTACACTTTTAGTTTCTCACACTAGAGAAACTATTTGGTATTTACACGTGTGTCCTATTTATTTCACTTAAGAGTATGGCCTCAATGTGCATCCATTTAGCTATAAATGTCTCTAGTTTCTCATTCTTTATGGCTGAGTAGTACTCCATTTGGTAGATTTATTTTCAAGAGCAGTATTAGATTTACAAAAAACTAAGAAGATAACATAGAGAGTTAAAGTTCATTGTTTATTCATATTTCTTTAGTTTTTCCCTAATTTCTCTTGCCTGTCCCAGGATCCCATCCAGGATACCACTTTGCAGTCATCATGTGTCCTTAGGCTCCTCTTAGCTGTGTCCATTTCTCCAATTTTCCTTGTTTCTGGTGGCCTTGACAGTTTTGAGAAGTATGGGTCAGGTATTTTCTAGGATGCCCCTCTATTGGAATTTACTTGGTGTTTTTCTCATGATTAGACTGTGGCCTTATGGTTTGGGGAAGATCATGAGGGTAAAGTGTTACTCATATCACATCACATCAAGGGAGTGTCCCATCACCACGATTTAGCACTGTTAGTGTTGCCCTTGATCACCGGCTGACGTAGGGTGTTGGGTTTCCCCATGTGGGGTTACCCTTTTCTCCTCCTTTCTCACTGTATTCTTTGGAAATAAGTCACTGTGTGTAGTCCTTATTTAAGGAATAGGGAGTTATGATCTCCTTGTTTGAGGGAGAAGTGCATTATTTGGAATGTTTCTGCATAGGAGGTTTTACTCTTCAATAATTTCTTTCTTTCCTTCTTTCCTTCCTTCCTTCTACTCATTCATCTTTTTTTTTTTTTGAGACAGGATCTTGCTATGTAGCCCAAGCTGGCCTTAATCTCATGATCCTCTCTCCTCAGCCTTTTGAGTGCTGGGTTTATAGGTGTGCACTGTGATTGGCAATAATTTTTTATATCAATGAGGATCTATGAATGTTTATACTTTGTGTTATAATCCAATACTGTCACACACCTAGAGGCAGCCATTTCTCCGGGGAACCAAGGTTCATTGGAGAATGGTATCAGGGTGCCAGGTGTGCTCCACCTGAATAATTCGTGTGTGGGGGTGTGTGTGATGCTGGGCATGGAACCCAGGTCCTTTATGACTTGAACATATTTTAATCTGATTGCAAATCTCTGGTACTGGCGTGTAACATGGGTTCTTTTTTTGTCTTTTAATCAGTCAGGGTTCAAGCAGAGAAGCAGAAGCCGCAGGAGATAGAGATTTATTGCCAAGCACTGGCCTCTGTCATCCTGGGTCCTGATGAGGCAGATGAGGTCCACAAGGCAGGCCTTCAGGAAGGGCAGCCTGGGCCTCCCAGGCATGGCTGTGCACAGGCAGAGGCTGCGGGCCACACAAGGAATTGCTTTCTCAGGGAAGCCTCAGCCCTGCTCTTAAAGCTTCTCGACTTGACTAAGTCCCTGGTTATCTAGGATAATCTTCCTTACTTAAAGTCATGATGGCCAGGCACAGGGGCACGTGCCTATAATCCCAGCACTCTCAGAGGCTGGGAGGCAGGAAGATTACAAGTTAGAGCCCAGCCTGAGCAACTTAGTGACTTAGCAAGACCCTACGTGTGTTAGTTACTTTTCTCTCCTTGCTGAAACAAAATACCCAACACCCGAAGTTAGAGGGGCAGGGGTTTATTTGGCTTATAGTTCGTAGAGGTTTCAGTCCATTATTGGCTGGCTCCAAGGCTGGGATGGCAAACAGGCATCACAGAGGAGAAACAACATGGCACCCACACAGTAGCAAAGGCAACCAGGGGGTTTAACAGCATCTTTCTGCTCCTTATTAAGACTACCAGGACTAGAGTGGTGCCAAACTAATCACTCACATGTAGTGGTTTAGTAATCACACGCCCTTAACCCCAGCATCACACATTCCAGATTCAGCTACCTCTGAAAATGACAGTCCCACCTCATTTGCATGAGGCTTTGGGGGGACATCTAAATACGAACCATAACACTGTGTCAAAATAAAAATAAAAAAGGCTTGGGAATGCAGCTCAATGTGAAGGCCTGGGATTCAAACCCGAGTTCCACAGAAACAGAGAACCTGGGCGGAGGAGGGGACTTTTAATTATCTCTACAAAATTCCTGGACCACAGCACCTAGGTTAGTGTTTCCTGAATAACTGGGGCCTAGGGCCTCTCAAAGTTTACACAAGACCATCACATCTTTAGAGGTTCGAAACCCAGGAGACTTCATTAACTGACAAGGTTCCAGGATTACTGAAGAACCCCTTATAAACCAAAGCTTCTAGTTTGTTAACTTTGTGTGTGAGTGCTTGTGTGAGTGTGCACAAGTAGGGGTGTGTGTGTGTGTGTGTGTGTGTGTGTGTGTGGTGACGGAGATGGAACCTAGGGCTTCGTGCATTCCAGCTGTCTTACTTTCTTGTCCCTGGGGCACAATGCCCAACACCCACAAGTTAAACGAGGAGAGGTTCATTTTGGCTCACAGTTCATAGAGGTTTCAGTCCATAGTTCACTGGTTCCAAGGCTGGGCCACATGGCAGAGGAGAGACAGCTCATGGCATGGCCGACCGAAAGCGGGGATAGGGATCAAGGGAAGAGGGAGCGATACAGACCCTTCCAGGTCACATCGCCTGGACCCACTGCCTCCAGCCAGGCTTCACCTCCCAACATTACATTACATTACATTCTATCAGGCCCCCACGATCCAATCACCCCCGAAAGCCCCAGCTATGAGCACATGAGGCTTTGAAGGGAATCTAGGTATAAACCATCACATCAGGCAAGGGCTCTACCACTGAACTACACACCTACCCCTTGGCTGTTAGCTTCTTTAGGGTGTATCATAAATGACTGCCTTTTTTACCCGAGATACCTGACTCCATTGTGATGACCCCACCCTCACTGTGAACATTGTTTGTGGTGCTGAACTATCGGGGTACGTCAGGACCTCCAGACCCTGGAGAATTCTTTTACCATCACACCAAGGGATCTCACTGTGCTACTCTTTTATTTTTATTTATTTTTTAAGACAGGATCTCACAATGTAATCCTGGCTGACTTTGAATTTGCCCTCCTGCCTCTGCCTCCCAAGTGCTGGGATTACAGGCATGCACCACTGTGCCCAGCTGCTCTAGTCTTGTTTTTCTTTTGGCTCCTCTGTCAACCATATGTTTATGTGCTTCCCCTGCTGCCCTTTCTGGAGGCCACCACTCCCCACTGCTATTTGCCTGACTCTGCAACACACTGCATGCAATCAACTTGCTGGGCCATGAGAGCTGTAGGAGAAGGTGACCCAGAGTCCTGTGGGAAGGGAGGTCTCTTTCTGTCCCAGAGGCCAAGAAAAGTGTCAACTAGGGAACAGGTTCACCGAAAACAGCCTGCAAAATGAGTGCTCAGTTCTGTGCTGGATACTTGGGGGTGTGAGGATAAATAAGAGTTCATATTTTTCTTTTGTTAATTAATTCAGTGACTCTTTTTTTTTTGCGGGGGGGAGGACAGGGTCTTGTGTTGTCCAGGCTGGCCTCGAATTCACAGGGACCCTCCTCTCTCTCAAGTGCTGGGATCACATGCGTAAACCCTAACCCTAACCCAGCTTTACTGCTTTTTAATATGAGGCATTTGCCTCCCATTGTTTCTGTTTTTTAAATAGCTTTATTAGCTGGGTGTGGTAGTGCATGCCTGTAATGCCAGCTAGTTTGGGAGACTGAGGCAGGAGGATCCAAAGTTTGAGGCCAGCCTGGCCAAGTTTGAGACCCTGTCTTAAAATAAAATAAAAAGACCCAGGAACACGGCTCATTGAAAGAGTACTTTCTTAGTGTATGTGAGGCCCTGAGTTTGATCCCCAGTACCACAAACCAAAAGAGCAAAACAAAACAGCTTTACTAAGACATAATTCATAAACCATTCACATACTTAAAGTGTGCATTTCAGTGGTTTTTCATATACTCACAGATATGTACAACCATTAACACAATCACTTTTGCAACATTTTCATCACCTCAAAAAGAAATCCCCTGCCCTTTAGCCTTCACCTGCTTAATACTCCTTCCCAGCCCTGGGCAACCATTAATCTGTCTCTACAGATTTGCCTATTCTGGTCATTCCATGTAAATTGAATCACATGCTATGTGGTCTTTTGTGTGTGGTTCTATCACCTAGTATGATGTTCTCAAGGTTCATCCATGCAGCATATATCAATATTTCATTCCTTTTATGGCCAAATAATATTCCTCTGTATAGATATACCACATTTGTATTGGGCTTGGTGTTGTTTCTAGCTTTTAATCTTTTTTTTGTACCGGGAATTGAACTCAGGACTTTGTGCTTGCCAGGAAGGTGCCACTGAGCTAAATTCCCAGTCTTATTTCTAGCTTTTAGCCATTTTAAGTAATGCTGCTATGAACATCCATGTACAAGTTTTTGTGTGGATGTATGTTTTCATTTTTTAATAAATTTATTCTTTTTATTAGTACATATTTGTGATACATAATGAATATATTCATGGTGTGGAGAGTTGGTGCATATATATATTTCATCTTAGTCTCTTTTATTGCCCGTTCTCCTCCCCCCCTTCCTTCTCACTTGTTTTAATTTCTCTTAAATACCTAGGAGACTTAATGGGTCATGGTAACTCTGTGCTTAACTTTTTGTGAAACTGCCAGACTATTTCCACATTGGCTGAACCAGTTTACATTCCCAGTGGCAATGTGTGAAGGTCTAATTTCTCCCTCTCCTGGCCAATGCTTGTTATATTTGACTTCTTGCATATAGCCATGCTAGTGGCTATGAAGTAATATCTCATTCTGGTTTTGCTCTGCCTTTCTCTAAGGACTAATGATGTTGAGCACATTTTCATACGCTTATTGGTTAAGTGTCTATTCCTTGGATAAGTGTCTATTCAAGTCTTTTTAAAAGTCAGATTGTAGCCAGGTGTGGTGGTACGTGCCTGTAATCCCAGCACCCAGGAGGCTGAGGCAGGAGAATCTCGGAGAATTTGAGGCCAGCCTGGGTCACATAGTGAGTTCAAGGCCAGCCTGAACTGCATAGTGAGACCTTGCCTCAAAAAAGCAAAAAAAAAAATCAGATTGTAAATATCTTTATGTATTAATTTTTTGTGGCACCTGGCACCATTTTTTTTTTGGTACCGGGGATCAAACTCGGGACCTTGAACTTTCGAGGCAGGCGCCAGAACCACTGAGCTAAATCCTCGGCCCTGGCACCATTTTTTATTAGCTTCTCAATGTATTTTACTTTTTTTTTTTTTTTGGTACTAGGGATTGAACTTGGGTCCTTGAGCTTGCGAGGCAGATGGCAGAACCACTGAGCTAAATCCCCAGCCCCTGTATTTTACATTTTTGAGACAGTTCTCATTATGTAGCTCACACTGGACTTGAATTTATGATCTTCCTACCTCAGCCTCCCAAGTGCTGGGATTACAGATTTTACACACACACACACACACACACACACACACACACAATGGTACTAGGGATTAAACCTAGAGCCTTTACACTGAGCTACATCTTTAGCCGTGGTTTTTTTTTTTTTTTTTTTTAGAAAGGTCTTGCTAAGTCACTAAGTTGCCCAGGCTGGGCTCAAATTTGCAGTCCTCCTGCCTCAGCCTCCCAGAGTACTGACATGATAGGGATGTGCCACCACACCCAGCCCATCACATATATTCTTGGATGCATTTTGTTGCTGAGTTACAGAAGTTCCTTATATATGACCAGTAACAGATATATACTCTTCTCAGATACATATTTGCAAAGATTTTTTCCCATTATGTGAGTGTCTTTTCACTTTCTGGATAGTTTCTTCTGGAGCTCAAAATAATTTAATTTTGATGAAGCCCAATTTATTTGTACCTTCTTTTATTGTGCTTTGGTGTCAGAACTAAGATTCCACTTCCAATCAATCTCCCCCCCTCCACTGAGGATGGAACCCAGGGCTCCGTGGTTGCTAGGTAAGTGCTCTACCACTGAGCTACCCGCCCCCCCCCAGCTATTGAGCACTATCTGTGTGCCAAGATTTAGTGATTCCATGGTCCACAAAACAGACTCGGCCCCAGTCCTCTAGTGGGGCAGGGGAGATGGTCATATAGTAACGCCAGTTGCGATTAGGACTATAGGAAGATGCAAATGATATCACAAATGAGTTCATGGTGCCAACCTAGCCTGAGGTAACATCAAATGCCCCAAAGAGTGGGCACGGGCCTGGTGAGGGACTGGGCAAGGAAGAGAGGCAGGGTCTAGAGAGGGAACAGCAGATAGGGATCCCGGAGTTCAGAAGAACAAGACTGACAGGCCAGCGAGGGCTGTGTGACTGCAGCAGAGAGACAGTTGCATGGGGTTAGTAGGAAAGAGATGAAAGGACTTTGGGAGAGAATGTAGAGCTGGGGGAAACATTTACACAGCTTCATTCTGCTAAGTGCCAGCAAATAAAGCCATAGAAGGTCGTGGAGGACTAGAGACTACTGTCCCCACTCTATTGAGTAGGGAACTGCAGCCCGGAGAGGCAAGCCTTTGCTCAAGAGTCAGGACTTGAACCCAGGGTAAGCTGAGTATTGTACTTCCCACCACACCAGCGGTTTTAAATTTTGCTTCAGAGGCCACTGTGTACTATGTACTGTGTGTCTGTCTGTCTCAAATAGAAGTGGGAGAGGAGGGGAGATCTCAACGAAGTTTCAACCTTAGGGACTCCACACAGTCAGTTTTACACAGGGGGCTTCTAGGTAAGTTTCACCAGAGCATAGGTTTTAGAGGAGAAAGAACAGTGTGTAGGCGCTGCCCTCATCCAGGTCTTTGAAATGTCTGATTTTTCTTGAAACACTGTTCCAGAATCACTTTGCTTGTGACACATTGGCCCCCAGTTTTCTCCATGTACCTGCCAGAGTGACTTTCCAAAGTCTCATCAGGTTACTCTGCTCAGAAACCTTCTGTGACTCCCAACTACCTTTTGCTAAAGTCTGTTTTTCTTTTAGTGTGATCTGGACCCCATCAGCTCATACAGCCTTGCCATTAACCGCTCCCTGGCTCCCACGTTCCCACCAAACCGGCTGACTTATGGTTCCTGGCATTTGCTACAGTCACTGGCCAGCTCCTCCTCAGCCCTGGAAAGCCTTCTCTGCACCTTCTGCTGAGGCCAGGCCCTATTCTTGGTGTGTCCTCAGCACCCCTTACCCCAACCTGCATGCTAACCTGTCATAGCTCCGCCTCTGTCCCTGTCTCTGGCGGGGGGCACACCACTAGAATATGGTTTTACATCATCTGCTCAACTCCCGCTTAGCTCCCCTGGAAAGAGGTTTATCAGGGAATTTGCTTTCTCTTGGGGTAAGCATACCAGTCTTGCCTTGAAAGCATACCAGAAATGCCAATGGCTTGATGTTAGGCACGGGGAGTTTTCAGCATGGGAGTTTGTCCCCTGCAGCCAGACCTCAATTTTACACGGAGGAGGTAGGGTAGGCAATTATCATATGGTGAGAAAAATCTGTGGGGAAGAATAGCTGACTACGAGGAAAAAAAATTCAAAGCTGAAAGCCGCTTTCAGATCTTCCAGCTGACTTGATTTTTATTTTGGAAAGGGCCGGACAGATGCTTGTTTTGGGTCCCTAAATCTGCTAATAGTTAAGATGCTTAGTTTCCAGCTTTTCCAATAAAGAGAAGACTACTGTTATAAGAGTGCCCTTTGAATGCTTAGCTCGTGCCAACCTGCCAGTCTTCCCTCCAAGCCAGGAAGCCCTGCCCACCTTGGCAGCTGTCAAGGGAGCCGTGGAGCAGTAACCATGGTCCCAAATCTGTAGAATGGGCAGAGGGATGGGGGGGATACTGGCAGATGCCAATGCCAGAATCTGGGAACTGCTCACTCTCCCCCCAGGTTCAATCCCTAGTGCTACAATAAATACAGTGGACCCTTGACTTATGAACGCCATCTGTTCCCGAGGGAGGATTGGTTGTGACTAAGTCACTACAGCTGAGATCTGGATGTTTACCTGGGTACACGCTGTAGATAACAAGAGGCAGATGAAGCTTCTATTAACCTAATGAACCCAAGTTGTATGTCAGGCCGATCGTAACTTGAGGGTCCACTGTACATCAGTTAAATAGTACTGTTTCTCTGGTGGCTTGAGTAGCACTCAATAGATTGCTATGTTCCCTACTTTGATTCAACCACCAAAGAAAAGTTAATTTAGAAGAAGAAAAAAAAACTAGTCCATTACACTATAAATATGGTTAATGGGGCAGGCTGAAAATGGGAACAGGAAGGGTTCAGATAATTTAATGGATGAGAAGAACCTCCTAATGGGTTATTAAAAGAAACCATGAATGTTTCCAGCACAAAGGGAACACAGACCCACCAGGCGGAGGTGCAAACCTGGCTGGGGTGGCTCAGGATGGAGATTCTTGGTTGTAATGACTGTTTCTCCAGTGTTCAGAGACTAGGGAACACAGCAATCCACTAAGTGCTGCTCAAGCCTCCAGAGACACAGTGCTAGTTCATCAACTTATTTATTGTGGTACCAGGGATTGAACCCAGAGGGTCTCTACCACTGAGCTACATACCAGGCTCCTTAAAAATCTTTAACATTTGGAGACAGGGTCTTTCTAAGTTATCTGGTTGAACTCGAACTTGTGATCTTCCTGCCTTAGCCGCTTGAGTCTGTGGGATTACAGGCAGGCAACCCTGCACCCAGCTATAGTACTATGTTAAAAAATCCAGCATTGTCTAAGGCAGCATGGATCACAGGCCACCAACTGCTCTTCCCTCCTTTCAGGTTGAGTCAACCCTCTCATATTCTATTTAATTCATGGTATTTCTGAAGGGAAGCAATTTTGCAAAACTACAACTTGTGTATTGAGCTTAATTTTTTCAAAATGTGGATGAGGAAAGCCCTATCTTTGAAAAAAGTACCAGACGGTCTATCTCACTGGAGGGCACAAGTTAAATAAAATCACACGACACTACGAAATATCAGTGATTGTAGAATTAGAGACTTCTCACCACCCCTAGGCCCCCTACATAACTGCTCTAGGATGAGACTTGTGCAGGTGGCCAGACCTGGAAGCCAAAGAGCTCAGGAGATGGGTGAACTGTGTCTCTACTCAGAGCCAAGGTGGAGACTCCTTCAGTGTGCAGCTCTGGCCATTTGGTCTGAGAATCACTCTTAGAGCCTGGATCCCTAAGCTTGTGGCCTGGTTGGGTTGGTGCCCTCTTCCCTGCAAACATATGCAGCTTCTCCCTTTGTCGTTAAGAAGGAAAAAAGGCACTCCTGTCATGTGAAGGGAGAAACGATTGCACTTTAATATACTTAAGAAGTCATCTGTGATACATCAGAACAGTACTGGGAAGGCCTGGGTAGTCTCCGGGTACATCACCAGGGACTGACCACCTGTGCAGTGAGACTCAGCAATGGCAGGGTTAGGCAGGCAGCTGAGCATTTCCTGTGCATCAGTGCTTTACAGTTTTAACTCATTCTTCTGGTGAATGCTTCCCAATAAACCAGCGCTTCCGCCAGCCCAGAAATGGCTACAGGACGCTTACTGTTCTCTCTCCCAAGCAAGACTAGCTCCCTGCTCCTAACTTGTTGGTCTAGAACATTTTGGGCTTGATCCTGGGCTCCCCCTCTGTTAGGGGCTGCCTGAGTCTCCGGGTCCTTCTGGCTGGTGGCTGCGGGAGGCCTGGGACAGGTACCTGATTCGGGCCAGCGTGGTCTGCTCCTCACAGATTCAAAATGTGTCAGAGGCGCCTCTTTTTCAGCGGCGGTGGTGGAACAACCCGAGAGGAAGAGGCCTCCCACTCCTAGCTCTCTAGTCTCCGTCGCCCTCAACGGTCTTGGAAGAAGGGGAACAGATGGCGGAAGAGGCCATGGATTTGCGCCACCCGGCTGCCCGCGGCGTCTTTCACTCTGGCCAGCGGGGTCGCCGCTCTGTTGTTCTTCTCCACAGCCGTGGCGCCCGCAGCGCTCGGGGTCCGTCGCGACGTCCAGGAAGCGGCGCCGCTGCTGTTGTTGTTGGTGTTGTGGCGATCGCTGCCACACGCGGGCTCCCAGTCTTCTGCCCCCGACAGCTCCCGCAGACTCTGGGGGGCGTCGGGACGCAAATAGTGGTAGGCCCGGTGGCCGCTGTGGTCGCGGCGCATGGGGTCAGCTCCCAGGGCGCCCACTAGCACCTTGATGACCATGTCGTGGCCCTGTAGTGCAGCCAGGTGTAGGGGCGTGAGGCCGCCGCTACCCGCGGCGCTCACGTCGAGCGGCAGTCCCCGGCGCCTGGCGAAATCGTGCACCAGAATGAGCTCCTCGTGGCGCCCGTGCTTGGCCAGCCAGTGCAGCACGCTGTAGCCCGTGATCGGGTCGCCCCGCAGCAGCAGCCAGGGGTCCGCCTCCAGCAACTCCCGCAACACCTCAAACCGGCCCTCCGCGGCCGCCAGGATCCACGTGTGCTCCCGCGGCTCCAGGCAAAGCCCGCTGCCCCCCAGCCCGCCGGAGGACGGCTCCTCAGAGCGCTCCTCTGACAGCCGCCTGGCGGGAGCCGCCCCCTGCTGCCCCGGCAGCTCCCTCCGCGGCCCCCGCCGGCGCCCCGAGCCGGCTCCGGAGAGCGTCAGCGAGCCCTGGAAGGAGGGCTCCCGGGAGGCGGCAGCGGCGCCCCGGTACCTGCCCAGGCTACCCCTGTCCGCTCTCGAGCTGCGCAGCTGCGGGGTAGGCGCGAGGGAGGCCGGGCGCGCCGGGTCTGCGGCCCCTCGGGGCTGGGCCATGGTCTCGCGGCCGCGGCGGCGTCAAGTGCTCGTTGCCCTTCCCGGGCCCCACCGGGGGAGGAACTGGCGCAGGCGGTGGGGAAGGAAGCGGCTTGAGCAACTGGGCTCGGAGGGAGGGCGCAGAGGAGGAGGCAGAGGGAGGGAGCGAGCTAGGGGAGGGCCTGGCGCACAGTGGGGGGCGTGGAGGTCCGGCCGAGTGCCCGCGGCGAGCCCCGCTCCAGCGCCCGGAGTACCACCGTGGGCGCAGCTGCCACGGGACGCGGGCGATCCCGCCCCAACGGCCAGGTGAGCAGAGCAGCCCCGCCTCCGGCCGCAGGCGGGTGGGGACGGGCTGGATTCTCAGCGGCCCGCATTCTGGTTCTCAGCATCCTGGGTGGAAAGAGGCTCTAGGGCGCCTCCTCCCCGGCAGGGCGGGCAGGGCCGGCCCCTGGACGCCCGACCTTTGCTCTCCAAGGCGCTCGCTCCACCCCCTTCCTTCGCCTTCCCTCTTATCTCTTCAGGAATCTCCCTGCACTTTGTCCCCTAGACGCCGCCTTCCCGAGCCTAGCGCCTAGCAATCGGTGGAACACGACTGGGCTGCAGCAGGTGACTCGGGCTTGTCTGCCCCGCCCTTTGGGTGACCTTGACTCTCCCCGCAGCACCGGGGATGCCCGGGGTTTCCCGCGGAGAAGTCCGAGTCCTGCGTCCTGGCCGAAGCCCTCCCAGGGAACTGAGAAGGGGTATTCCCCTGCTGCCCCGACGCTCTTTGGCTCTAGGCTCAGCTTTCTGCCTTCTCTCCTCCCTCCTAAGCTTTCTCAAGTTGGTTGAAGCAGCAGCTACAGCTGAGTTTGAGCCTGTGCCATAGGCATCTCCTTCCCCTCTTCGGAGATGCGTTCCTGCGGTTTCCCCACCCCCTGCTGATTCTGTAAATTCAGGACTTCAGGGGTTTTAAAAAGAGGATATTTTACCTTTTTACTCTTAATACCAACCTCCTCTTTGCTCTTTTTTCCCCTCAAGAAGTGGTAGTTTTTGCTGCCTGCTCCTTACCGTGTTAACGAGTTCAATCCATGAGCAATAGGGAGCCATAGAAGGCTTTTGAGCCAGGGAGAGACCCAGGTATGAGTAAGGTTGTTAGGAAGATGATTCTGGGAGAGGCAGAGACAGGCAGCCTGGAGAAGTCTGGACCAGAGAGGGTGGGGGCCCAGTAGTTTCACCAGTGATGGAAGGTGTCAGAGGCTTTTCCCCCTTGGTCTTCAAATGTTTGGGACCAGCCCTAAGTATCTTGAGCATTCCTCATGACAGCTTATGCATTTGTAATCCATTTATGAATATTTCCTATACATCAGACGCTTTCTGTATATTAGGTCATTTGCTCTTCCCAGTGACTTTAGGAACTAAGTATCATCACTATTCCCAGTTTGCAGAGAGGTTAGCACACCTGCCCAAGGTCACCCAGCAGGAAGCAGCACAGCACAGCAGGTCAGCAGGACAAGGGAGCCTTTGTTCCGGCACTTGGAGGGGCTGACATTCAAGCCAGGCTTATCAAGTGCAAATCACTCCACAGCGCCAAACTCCAACCTGCCCTAACTTGAGCCCTTCTCTCCCCACACCCTCCCTCACAGATTCTGTCTAGGGAAGTTCTCCGTCTTTCGAGGCTGGCCTGTGTCCACCTCCTCCAGCCAGCCTCCTGTTTACCCCAGCCAGGAGTGAGCCTCTCCTTCCGCAGCCCGTTTCTACTACTCCTTTGGCTCCCGGCATGGATGGGTTATTATTTTTCTTTTCTTGCTCTGACATGTGAAACTGTATTTTTCCCCCCAGTACTTGGGAGGCTGAGGCAGGAAGATCGGAAGTTTGAGGCCTGCGCTGCATGGCAAGACCCTGTTTTAAAAAACCAAACCAAAACACCTGTAAACTGATATGTGTATCATACTATCCTCATATACCTGGTAGGTGCAAAAGAATTACTTATCTGTTCTGACTTGGCAGCCTGTGAAAATGGGAAAGTGTGATCGTGTGTGTGTGTGTGTGTGTGTGTGTGTGTGTGTGTGTGTGTTGGAGGAGTGCATCTGTAGCTGGAGCCTCCTTGCCCACTCACATATCCTTGTCCCAGACTGAATCTGCAGGACACTAAAAGCAACTTTTATATTTGGTCAATTCATTTAAAAAAACAGTGATTAAATGGTTTCTTCCTTGAGCCAGCAGGCCAAAGCCATCTGCCCACCTCTGCTGACTCCTCAGAGACCAGGCCCAGTCCCAGAGTGGGCCCCAAGCTTTCAGACTTTCATTTTCAGAATGAGCCCTGACTGACAAGCAGCCACTTCCGTTGTTCTGGAAACTCCCCTCCGCAACCCCAAATCTGTAAACATCAAACCACACACATGCACTCACACTTCCAGAATATGCAAACAGTTGTGGCAGAAAATTTTTTTTTAAATCAAAATGCCAGCTTGGAGAATGGAGGATAGAGAGCTGCTTAGACTATTAATTTTCCTTGTCACTAACCAGGTAATTCCCTTCCTATCAGCAGTCATAATGTCTCTGGTTCCACTTCAAAGGCTGCAAAAGCAGCTGCCTGACCAGTGCCACAGCCCCACGACACATGTGCCCTTGCCTTGCCCTTTGCCAGAGAGCAAAGCCACAGTGCCTCCCTAGCAACTCGTTGCATCTTTACTTAAGAAGTGCGTTTTCCTTAGGTAGCCAGCTGCATACACCAGGCCCCAGAATCACAGTGCCCATCTGTGGTTCAGTAGGAAGGGTCTCTGTTATATGATACCAGACAGGTAGAGGGAGTGGAAGGCACAAAGGATAAGACCAACCCACTTACAACTCAGATACCAGTCACCCACATCTGCTACCCCTTGTCTTATTCATCTCTTGTGGCTCTGGGGATGGAACCGAAGGCCTCATGTGTGCTAGGCAAGTGCTGCACCACTAAGCCACATTCCCAGCCTCCTTCTGCTACTTTCCTGCAAGAGAAAGGGGAAAACCCCTCAAATCCTTGGCAGTGGCCTTCTAAAGGGCTGGATGTAGATTGGGTATTTGCATTGCAGATGGTAATACTGGTGTCTTGATCAAATAGCAGCCTCTCTAATGCCTTTATGGGTTTATTTGTAGATCCTGGAATCTTAGAGAGGATGACAGGGGAAAAGGAAACAAAGCTTAAGTGTTAGATATACATTGAAAATCAATCTCAGTAGAGAGAGAACAGCTCAGAAATCTTACTGGGAGTCAGTGGGGAAGCTTAATTGATCTGTAAACATTTATATGCAGCTTCCCCAGAACATGCCCCTCCAGGAAAGCTAAAGGCCCTTAATGGAGTTTGCCAGTGGGACTTTGATTCAGAAAACTCCATGAGTGCCCACCAGGCAAGAGGGAGATCCCTCAGGTTTTCATAGCCCTTGGTCCTGAAGGGACTGAGGCACATTCTTGAGATTCCAGATATAATGTGAGTTTCCTTTTCTCCAAAGACCTGTGCTCATCCTGATTCTCAGCAAGAGAGAAAGCCACTGGTGTGTGCACCAGATGTTTGAGCACTGTGTGTGTGTGTACACTGCCACATGTCGCTGTCTCTGGTTGCCATTTTCCCCTTCCCAAGTGTCAGGGCTTTGCTGCAGGAGGTCTCATTTTGAATACCTTTTTCTTAGGTTACAGAACAAGTCATATTTAGTAAACACTTGAAAAACTCCTGCTGGGGGCTGGGGATTTAGCTCAGTGGTTCCATCGCCTGCCTCGAAAGCACAAGGTCCCAAGTTCCATCCCCGCTACCAATAAAAAACAAAACAAAAAACTCCTGCCTAGTACTTTGGAACTACTTTCTCCCCCAGTCCTTCAGTAAAATCTGATGTACCCATTGGAAAAAATTATCTTGAAATCTGGATAAACTTGGAATAGTAGAAGGTGCTGGGACCAAGCTGACACATGTGAAGCATGTGACCAGAGCTGTTCAAAATCACTGGAGGATGAACAGGGAGAAGGAAATCTTTAGACCTGAGTGGAAGCAGGAAACCTGTGTAAGACTCACACTGAAACTGCTTGACTGGAGCCCGGCGGTCAAACCTGGGCCCTGAAGTGTGACAAGAAAAACTTTCCATTACTTATTGTATTTCTTTTTTCTTTTTTTTTTTGGTACCGGGGATCAAATTCGGGACCTTGCGCTTTCGAGGCAGGCGCCGGAACCACTGAGCTAAATCCCTGGCCCATTACGTGTTGTTTTGATACTGCGATTAAAAGTCACGTCCTGGAAAAGAGGGAAAGTATTGCCACGTGGAGACACACGAGGGCGCTCTAGCCAAGTAGCGATTGAGAAAACCAGAAAGACTGCGGAGGTTTCACCCTGGAGAAGAGAGGCGCCACAGGCCCTTTGCTGATGTGAATCCAGGATTGCGCCTTTGACCCTTTGACCAGGTTGCTCACCTCTGCTCCTTAAGCAGCTGCAAGGAAGGTGATACCGCCGCAGGGGTTGTGGTGAGAAGGCTGGAATGTCATCTTGAAGAGAATGCAAACCCTCCGGCAGGGAAGGAGGCTAATGAGTGGTGAAAGTAGCTCCTCACTTTGAGAGGAGTTGGCTTCAGTAATATGTAAGGCTTGAAATAATTCTCCCAACGTGTTTTCTTGTTTATTTATTTCTTTGTTAGTTCATTTACTGAGACAGAGTCTCCTTATGCTGCCCAACTCCTGGGCTCAAGCAATCTTCCTACTTCAGCCTCCCAACTGCTGAGGCTATGAGCTGGGAACACTACCTGGCTCTTTCATATTTTGAATGATCTCTTTTTGACCCAGGCTACAAAGCTGTGAGGTAGATACAGGAGCCAGTATTTATATCCAGTTCACACAGGCATGAGGGAGGTCGAGTGACCTACCCAGCCTCACGGCTCCAAAGTGATAAAGTCAGTAGAGTCTGTGCTTTGTCTCTGTCATCCTGCCTTGACAGGGACCACGCTCAGCAAAACTGTGCCATGAGTGTTGTCCTGGGTGCCTTCTGCCTTCCATCTCTGACATTTAGGTAGCCTGTGACCCAAATCACCCAGTATAGTGTTGGCTTAAAAAATGCTAACAGCTGCTTACTGCTTATCGAGCAGGTGGGTGACTGACAGGCCCTGCGCCAAGTGTCACACCTGCATTATGACCCACAAATGTTCACAACTGCACTAGTCATAGTAGCCCAAAGGTGGGACCAACCACAGTGCCCACTGCTGTGACTGGAGCATCTTAACTCCTCAGCGTGGAGATTCTGGGAAGTGGTCACAGTGGGAGGTAGTTGGGTCAGGGGGTGGAGCACTCATGAATGGACAGATGCCATTCTCCCAGGAGTGGGTTAATTCTCCCGGTACTGTAGGGACAGGGTTCTTGTTCTCTGGAACTCTCCAGTTACTGTGAGAACAGGTTGCTCTAAAGCAAGACTGTCCCTTGTTTTTCTCCTTTGCGCATGCCTACTTGTCCATCACTTTCTGCCATGAGTTGAAGCCAAGCAGATGCCAGCACTGTGCTTGGACTGCCTGGCCTCCCGAATTGTGAGCCACAATAAACTTCTGTTCTTTATAAATCTCCCAGTCTCAGGTATTTGTGTTAGAGCAACAGAAAATGGACTGATAGAAAATGTCTATCATGCCAGTATCAATATCCATGAATGGATAAATGAAATGTGCTATATCCATACAATAGGATATTATTTGGCCATAAAAAGGGATGAAAGGCTGGGGGTGTAGTTCAGCCATAGAGCCTTCACCTGACATATACAAGGCCTTTGGTTCAGCCCCCAATGTTGTTAAAAAAAGGGGGGAGGGATGAAATACTGATACATGCTACAAACTGCATAAACCTTGAAAAACATGCTAAATGAAGCCAGAGACTCTTCTGATACCATCGATGCAAGACGGCCAGAAGAGGGAGCACAGGGACGGAGAATAGGTTAATGATACAAGGGGGGGGGGGGGCATGGGGAGGTGTGGAATGGAGAGTGACCGCTATTGGATATGGGTTTCTTTGGGTGTGTTGGAAATGTTCCGAAATTAGTGGTGATGGTCACAAAAAGTTGTGCATACCCTAAATTTGTAATAGCTAAATCTTGGAAACAGCCCAAATGCCCATCAACCGACAAATGGAAAAAGAAGATGTGGGGTTTTTTATGTATAACGGAGTACTATTCAGCCATAAAGGATAAACTTGAGACATTTATAGCTAAATGGATGTACCTTGACACTGTACTCTTAAGTGAAATAAATCAGACACACACATTTAAATACCGTATTGTTTCTCTGGTGTGGGAAATAAAGACCAAAATGTATAATAGATGTTGGGAAATGGGAAGAAAATGTTCAAATGGGAAGGGGAACAAGGGAGCGGGGAGGGGGAAAGAAGGAAGGGACAAGAAAAAAGGTGAAAATAGAAGGAAAAAGTGGAAACAAAGCTTTTGTATATAGGGAAGGGAGGGTGGATGAAGGGGGAATGAGAAAAAAGGCAGGATGTATTGTGTACAGGTGCACATTCTCTATGATGAATGTTATCATGTATATCTAAAATGTACCAATAAATGCTTTGCTTCAAAAAAAATTGTGAATGTCCTAAAAACCACACAGTCTCTGTGGCAGTTCCAGTCTGCGCCTTCTGTGCACTCCATCTCCCTGCCTCAAAAAATTGAGGGAATCGAGAATTTTCTGCTCACAGCCAGGTGGAAGGATGCCAGATCTGTCAAGATAAAGAGCTCGAGAGAGCGATGTGAAGTGTTTGTGTTTGTTTTTGGTAACTGGAGATTGAACCCAGGGCCTTCGCACTGAGTTATGTCTCCAGCTCTCTTTTTTATTTTTTATTTTGAGACAGGGTCTCACTAAGTCGCTAAGTTGCCCAGGATGGGCTCCAAATTGTTATCCTCCTGCCTCAGCCTCCCAGAGTGCTGGGATTACAGGTATCCACCCACGACCAGCTTAAACATATTTTAAATAATTTATTTTGTTTGTGGTCCTGGCAATCAAACCCAGGTCCTCATGTATGCTAAGCAAGAGCTTTGCCATTGAGCTACACCCCTAGCCTGATAATGTCAACTTTTTGTAAGGCATATAGTACAAAAATTATTTAGAAGCCAGATGAAGTGGCCCATACCTGTAATCCCAGTACTCTGGGAGGTGGAGGCTGGAGGATCACAATTTGGAGACCAGCCTGGGCAACTGGGCAATTTAGCAACTTAGCAAAACTGTGTCTCAAAATAAAAAATTAAAAAACCAGGGCTGGTGATGTAGCCTAGTGTGAAGGCAGGGGGTTCAATCAATGCCACACAAAACCAAAATCAAAACACCCTATTGAGGTATTGATTAAAATGTTAGCACTGATAATTTTTCACAAGAGAATGATTGATGTGCTGCATTGTTTTAAGTCTTGGAGTTCAAAGGCATGGTTCTTAGTTCCTCTCCACCTTGGGGTCAGTGAAAAAGCTGAGGTCTCACGAAGATCCACAGCTCCAAATGGAAGAAAACCTTCTCAGCTGGGCTTTGCCTGTTGTGATTATCATTATTCAGTTCCACCCACCAGTTATGCAAAGGCTTTTGATGAACTGCAGCTGGTTGAACTTCACCTTTTCTGCTGTCAATCACTTGTTCTTGCAAACCAATCAGCAGCTGTTGTGTTTTTGTGTTTTAATAAATGTCTTCAAACCCACAAAAATTCTACATTTGCGAGATTTTAAAATAAATTAGGAATTTTCCTTTCCAAGGTTTTGAGTGTGCAGATATGGGCAGCTTTCTACGTATACTACTTATATTACTTTTGGCACAAGATTGCATAACGAAAACACAAGCGTTCATTTTTCAAATGTTTTCTCCTTGTACTGAGATTCCTTCCAAAGCAGTAACATTACATTGTCTCTCTTTTTTCCCCCAGTACGAGAAATGGAACTGAAGACCTTGCACTTGCCAGGCAGGCAGGGTGCCACTGAGCTAAATCCCTGACCCTACATTCTTACTCATTGTTAAAATATCAGCTTTAGCTTAAAGAACTGTAATTTTGGGGAGGCAGAGTCTTCCTATGTAGTTTTTGTTGTTGTTGTTGTTTTGAGACAGGCTCTCGCTTTGTAGTTCAGGCTGGTCTTGAACTCATATGTAGCCTATGCTGGCCTCAAACTCGTGGTGATCCTCCTGCCTCAGCCTCCTGAGTGCTGGGATTACAGCTGTGTGTCACCACACCTGGCTGGTATAATGTTTTTTTCACGTCTGCTGAGAAGATCAGTAAACTTTTTTTTTTCTGTCAGCAATAGGGATTAAATCTTGGGCCTCTCACATGCTAGGCAAGAGCTCTACCATTGAGGTCCCAAACCCTTTTTTAAATTATTTATTTATTGTTTTGGGGTTTTTTTGACACAGTCTAGAAGGCTGGCCTCAAACTCATGGCAGTCCTCCTGCCTCAGCCTCCTAAGTGCTGGGACTATAGGTGTGTGCCACCATGTCCGTTCCCACCCCTTTTTATATTTGTTTGCTTGTTTATTTAGGCAATATTGGGGATTGAACCCAGGGCCTCCACACTGAGCTACATCTTCAGCTTTTTTTTTACTTTGAGACAGGGTCATGCTAAATTGCTTAATTGACCAGGCTGGGCTTAGGCTTAAACTTGGTATCCTCCTGCCTCAGCCTCCCAGAGTGCTGGGATTACAGGCATATGGCATTGCACCTCGCTCCAACTCTTTATTTTGAGGCAAGTTCTCCCTAAATTTCTTTGAATTTTCAATCCTCCTGCTTCGGCCTCCCAAGTAGCTGGGATTATAGGCATGTACCAGCATACCCAGCTTGAAAACTCTCTCTCTTTTTTTTTTTTCCTTTTGGCTTTTTGAAACAGGGTCTCACTATGTATTCCAGGTTGGTCTTGAACTCTCTATGCATCCCAGTCTGGCCTCAAACTCATGGCAGTTCTCTTGCCTCAGCCTCCCAAGTGCTGGGATTGCAAGTGTATGCCACCATGCCTGGCTCTGAAAACTCTTTTAAGGATTTATAAAATCTGCTGTTTTAAAGGTTTTATTGTACATCAAAAGTCTTGTTTCTAACCTGTATTAATGAACCCTATAGCACTTTGCACATTTCAGTTTTCAGTATCTTTGCTGAAATAGCTCACCAACTTTCTTAGTAAGCTCATTTTGAAATCTATTCCCCCTAAAAAATTCCTGTCATGCTGGGTGTGGTGATGCATGCCTATAATCCTAGCACTCAGGAGGCTGAGGCAGGAGGATCTCCATGAATTTCAGGCCAGCCTGGGATACATAGTGAGTTCAAGGCCAGCCTGAACCATATAATGAGACCCTGTCTCAAAAAACAAAACAAAACAAAAACAAAAATAAAAACAAATTGGTCTGGGGATTTAGCTTAGTGGTTCTGCCGCCTGCCTCGAAAGTGCAAGGTCCCAAGTTCGATCCCCTGTACCAAAAAATAAATAAATAATAAAAACAAATTTTAAAAATTCCTGTCAGAGCATTTCATCAGTATTAAAAAAATCTATATTTTCAGTTTTCCTATACTAGAAAACCACTCATTTACTGATCAAAATATATCTCCTTTATATTTTTCTTCTAGCAGCCTACAGAAGTAGTTCTTTAAGTGTTTCATTATTGAAATAAAATTTAGCAATTACAAAGCTGAAAATGTTAGAAACGTTTTATACAAGGATACAGAAAACTTCCTACGCTATATCATTTATCCTAATACTGTTTGTTCAAATCTTCAACATTTTCTAGATGCCTTGTCTGACAATGGAATGCATTTATTCATTTTAGCTTGTCACCGTATTGTTGCATATGGATCGTTTTGACTACTTTTACTGATTAGAAAAGCAAGTGTTTCCCCAAAGGGATCTGTGAACTTTCATTTTTGTTACTAAATACCAAATTTCAAATGAGGCTTCTAAGCATGTATGTTTACATTCAGTGAGCCCTAATCAAGTCCTATATTGAAAAATAACATGTTTTTTTGGTGGTGTTGGAAACCAGGGCCTCACACACATGCTCGGCAAGTGCTCTACCACTGAGCTACACCCCAGCCCTCACGTGATTTTACACATTGATGAAAAATAGTAGCCATTTGTCTTTATGTTCTGAATGCCTAGGCTTTTTAAATGTGAGCTCTAAAAATGATGACATACACACAGAAAAGTGTATAAGTCCCAAGGGTATAGCTTGACAGATTTGTACAAAAGGAACACACCTGTGTAACCAGCACGCAAGTAAAGAATGGGCCATCACAGCACCCAGAAGGCCTCTCTGTGGCTCTTCCCTGTCATCATCTCCCAAGTTCCTATTGCTGTGTAACAAGCCAACCCAAAGCTTGGCAGTGAAAACTGGCTACTCTATATGCTCATGGATTCCAGAGATGAGAACTGAGATTGGGCACACGGGGAGGTCTTGGATCTGTTCTATGACATCTAGCATGTTGGCTGGAAAGATGCAATGTTGGGGGGGTCACTTGACAGCCTGGGAGTGTGTCTTAATTGGCTCTCCCATTGCTGGACACCAGACTCCTACAATTTATAGGAGGAGAGATTTATTTCAGATTATAGTTCCAGTCCATGATTGGCTAGCTTCCAGACAGAAGCAGAACGGCATAACAGAGGGGCATGACAGAGGAGAAGGTGCTTAGTCCATGGTGGCCAGGAAGCAGAGCATGAAGGGAGGAGTTGGGAGGCAGATACACCCTTCCTGGTCACGCCCCCAGTGACCTCCCCCACCCCATTTAGCTGTGAATCCATTGGCAAATTAACCCACTGATGAGCACAGCACCCCCATGACCCAATAACCTCCCGAAGGCCCCAGCACTGAACACAGGGGACTTTGGGGGAACATTCTAGATCTAGACCGTAAGAGGGAAAAAATGTCTTTCCTCTCATATCTCTCATTCCACGAGACCTGCGGGCTGGGACCTCAGCTGAGGCTGCTGGGCAGAACACTTCAGGGTGTTCTCTCCATGATTTGTGACCCAGCTTTGGAAGTTAGGAGACATCTCTTCTGCCATACTATGATGACCACTTGGATTTAAGGGAAAGGGACATAGACTCAGCGTCTCAAAAGTAGGAATGTCAAAGAATTTGCAGACATGTATCACAAGTGCCACAAAAAAGTAACCTTAATCTTTTTTTTTTTTTTTTTAGTACCAGGGATCCAACTCAGGACCTTGTGCTTGTGAGGCAGGTGGCAGCACCACTGAGCTAAATCCCCGGCCCAAGTAATTAATTAATCTTAATGCCTACCATCATTGATTAGTTAAGCATCCATTTTTTGAGTGCTTAGATTGTAAAGATTTTGCTCCTCCTTTGATGGCTTCAAATTGTTATTTGTTTGTTTTTGTTTGTTTGGTTTTTGGTACCGAGGATCGAACTCAAGACCTTGCACTTGTGAGGCAGGAGGCGGAACCACTGAGCTAAATCCCCGGGGCCGGCTTCAAATTGTTATTAGCTAATATCTCAAGGCAAATTAAAGTGAGTTTATTAACAGCAGTGGATGTGCATCATACCTTAAGTAGCTTTCTTGATATTGTCTTTTTAATTTTTGGCTGATTACTTATCAGAACCAATTTATTCATTATTTTTCCTCTGCAATGGGGCTGAATAAGAGCTCATAAGAGCTCAGAGTAGGAATGGGAGATGAGCTTGTTCTGCCATTTTCTTTTCTTCTTTCTTTCTTTCCTTCTTTCCTTCTTTCTTCCTTCCTTTCTTCCTTCCTGCCTTTCTTTCTTTCTTTCTTTCTTTCTTTCTTTCTTTCTTTCTTTCTTTCTTTCTTTCTTTCTTTCTTTCTTTCTTTCTTATTTTTTGAGACAAGGTCTCGCTATGTAGCCCGGGCCGGCCTCAAACTCATGGTGATCCTCCTGCCTCAGCCTCCCAAATGCTGGGATTCCAGACATGTGCCACCATGCCCATCCTTCTACCATTTCCTTGTTGCCCTCTTCTACTTGGATTCCTTCATACTATCCTCATTCAGGCTATGGTTTCTTTGTAGGAAGCTTTTCAAGCCACTTTTCCAGTTGGAGGGGATTGATTTAGTTAAAACCAGATGAGCTGGGGATTTAGCTCAGTGGCATTGTGCCTGCCTCACAAGAGCAAGGTCCTGAGTTTGATCCCCAGTACCAAAAAACCCCCCCAAAACCAGATGATATAATTTGTAAATCACAACGCCACACTGAAATTGCAGAATTTGGGAATAGGCTAAAAAGTAAAATGAAAGAGGCCAGGCTTGGTGGTGTGCGCCTGTAATCCCAGCTCTTGGGAGGCTGAGGCAGAAGGATCACCCCAAGTTTGAGGGAAGCCTGGGCTACATAGTTAGTTCGGGGCCAGCCTGAACTACAAAGCAAAACCCTGCCTCAAACTTTTGTGGTAAGATTTGTTTCTCCTTCAAGATATCTCTCAGTGACCTTCTTACAAATGAACTGAACAAGGTGCCAGTGTCGCCCCATGGACTGTGTATGTTAAAGTTTGTGTGTATGTGTGTGTGGTGCTGAGGATCAAACCCATCACCTTGCACATGTTAGCCACATTTCCAGCCCTACAGTTTAATTTCTTTTATATTTTTGTTACTAAACACATTTAAGTAGGAAGTTCTGGTATTTTCTTCATATGCACACCCCAGTTTTGGAGACAACTGGTTCACTAGATTTGCTCCATTTTACAGATGAAGATAACTGAGGCACTGACTGAAGACCCTGACTTGGGAACGTGTACTAGTATGTGGTGGAGTAGGTATTCAAAAGGGGTTGGTTTGACACCAATGCCCATGGCTCCTACTATACCCTCGGATTCTAGTTGGTTCTGTGACACATAGTTTCCGGTTCACACTCCAGCATGGAGGAAGGATGTCTAATTTTTTCTCATACTGGGATTAAACCCAGGCCCTCTGCACTGAGCTACATCCACAGCTCCTTTCTTATTTTGTATTTTGAGATAAGGTCTGGCTAAGTCGCTAAATTGTTCAGGCTGGGCTCAAACTTTTGATCCCCTACCTCTGCCTCCCTCAGTGCTGGGATTACAGGTGTGCGCCACTATGCCGGGCTAAGATTGCCTAACCCTATTTTCCTACCTAGGGGGTACCTTTCCCTCGAGGAGGCCTAGGGCAGAGTAGGGCTGAGGATTAGAGGGTGGATGTGGGCATACTAGAAATGTAAAGACCAGCCATTGAGCCCTTACTACACACAAGACGCAGCTCCAAGCACTGAATCTCCTCGTGGCCCTATGAGGTAGCTACTAATGTTATTTTCATTATACAGATGATGAAACGGACCCTCCGGGAAGTAACTTATCCATATTGTGCAGCTAGCAGATGGCCATGCTGTCATTCCAAGCTCAAAATACAATGTCTCCTAGGCCTAGGCTCCTAATCAATACATGGAACTATCTCTCATCCATCTGCTCAACAGACAATATTGTTGTCAGAAGCACAAAGTAAGAGTTGTCAATGTACCAGATCCTGAACTGTTTCCTATGTATAATATCTTGCTGAATCTTGATAACAGCTTTAGTTAAAAGGTACTGTCACATATTAGCCTCATGTTATAGATGCAGAAGCTGAGGCTCAGAGTGGTTCTGTAACTCATCCAAGGTCGTATGGCTGCTAGCAGGTGGCAGGTCACCTACCAGTCTGGCATCCTTCCATTATGGCCTTGAGTGGGGATGGGCAGCAGCTTGGTGCCAGCATTTCTTAGGGAGCTGGAGTCCAGAGAGGTCTAGAATGGTGAGGGCTGTGCATTGATGCTAATCCAGTGAGATAAGAAATCAAGTTTAGAAATATGTATAGAACTTTGATATTAAGGTGGTATCCAAGCATATAATTAATTCCCTTTCTTTTCTTTTTTTATTAACAGAGTAAGATCCTGCATTAGTGCTTGTAGCCTCGGCTGGCCGGGTCGCCTCTGGCATGCTGGAACTTCTGGCCCTCGGAGCGGACGTAGGGTTTGGGGTGGCTGTGTGGGGTTCCCGGGGCCTTGCCGAAATGCCAGTACACCTCTCTGCCCTTGTGCTGACCAGAGAGCAGGATGGTGCCATGGCCCTTGGGGGAGGCCAGGGCCAGCTGCTCAAAGGTAAAGCTCTTATCCCCCAGCCATGAGCATGCAGCTGCAGGCCCGGCTGCTCACACATGGGGCACAAACCTTCAGCTTGGGCACCTCTGGAACCCACATGTCATCGATTGTGGTCCCCACCACCACAGCCTTCCTCCTTTCCCTGCCAGGAAGCTTCATCTTCCAGATCATCTGGGAAAGGGACAGAGATGGCTGGTTGGTGTGACTCTTGAACAACCTCTTCAGCACAACCTGGTTGAAGGTGGAGTTTGTTCCTCTGGCCAGAAACCTGTACAGCTTGCCCAACAGCCGCAGGCAGATGTCCTGGCTCTTGAGCTCCTTGCGCCAGACCTTTCAGTCCTTGTTGGGGCAAATGTCAACTTCCACGATGGTGATTCCTGTTCAGTCAAGCCTACAAAGAGTATAATTAATTTCTTTTGTGATTATTTTTATTTTCCAAAACTATCTGTCCATGAGAGAGTGGAAATTTTTAAAAATCACTAGCCTTCCACCACAGATAGTTTGAGAAGCACTGGTATGGGGTTTCATTAAATTGCTACAGGCTGGGCTTGAATTTGTGATTTTCCTGCCTCAGTCTCCCAGAGTGCTGTGATTACAGGTACATGTCACCATAGCCAGCGACTGTCACTTTTTAAAGACAGAAATGCTTAACTCCAAGTCAGAGGAGCATCGAACTGGCCTGCAAAAGATCTCCATAGGTTTGTGGAAGTGATGCGGTTCACACTAAGTTAAACCTGATGATCAGGATTTGTGAAAGACAGTAAAGACTGATCTTGTTCCTCTTGGAAAGTTTCCAAGAACAAAGAAAGAACAAAAGTTTCCAAGAACAAAGAAAGTGATAATGATGCTGCCCTTTAAAATCCAAGGGCTTCCTCAGTAGTGCTCCTACTGGCTCCCTGTCAGCAAAGGACATCACTATGCCACCTCTATCCAGCACTGCTGCCACTGTCCTCAGATAGAGCCAGACACAGTCCAGGTCATTGCTGTGGGACAGGACAGACAGCAAGACATGGGGAACTGGGACTAGACTGGAAAGAGAGGGCTAAAGGTCTAAGGAGGTGACTGGCCTCCAGTTTTTCCCTTCCACCATGTGCCATGCATACAAATGCTCCCCACCCCAGCTCCGCTTCCTCTAGGCAGCTCTGCTTGACTAATCTGAATTGCTTTCCCCTTTCTAGCATCCCTGGAGTCTAAACACCCAACCTATCATTTTATCATATACTCCCCTGAAGGGTTCTCAAATTCTTCATGTCTCAATTCTTCATCTAGGTTAAAGATCCTCAAAATGAGGCCAGGGGCAAAGGCAAAGATTTAGCAAGCAGAACTGAGGCATGATGGGGTGGGTAGGTACCGGGCCGCAGGGGCCAGGGGGCTCCTAGCCATGGGGACTTGCCTGAGGTTGCAGCTAGCCAGCAGTGAAGGCAGAGTCTCAGAGTGTGGGCAGCCGTCACTGACATTCCTCTGACCTAGAGTCTGAAGGTTGGTCGATCCCCCAAAAGTGCTCCAGGGTGAAAGGTGGGACAAAGCCTGGGCTCAAGTTGTTTCTTAGCTTGGCATTCAAATTTGACCCCATGATCCTGATACCAGCCAGCACCCAGTGATCACCTCTTGTGTGTTTGTTTCGGAATCGTGGAAAGAAATGTACGGAGGCATAGAAGTTGGGTAAAAAAACAAAGCCTTTAATCACTAGCGAGGGGGACCGCCAGAAACTCGTCTGATCAATGTCCGCCCCCTCCTTTGTTTTAACAGTTCCTTTTATATCTTCTTTTAGCCATTACCTCATTTCTGGTGGTCTTAGTAAAGTTTCTGTTTCTCTTTTACAACTAGTTCCTGTTAATGGTTATAGTCACAGACATATGACAAACAGATGGCGCCTAAAACCCATACATTGTAAACTACCCAAACATTTCTACTTTGCTTTTCTCCGGGTTAAATGTTATCTACAGTTAGGTTATGGGTCAAAGGTTCAGTTAGCCATCACCTTAAACAATAAGAGTTACAGGAAAGATAAATCTTAAAGGAACAGATTACTTATTCTACTTCAGCTACCTTAATAACTAACCTATAGTTTAAATTTTCTCTATCATGTTAGCTGCTGCTCTGAGTTTACATGTACAGTGGATCCTTGACTTACAAATTTAATTGGTTCCCAAGGGCTGGTTGTAACTCAAGTTGGTTGTAAGTCAATACAGCTGAGATCTAGATGTTTACCTGGGTTCACCCTATAGATAACAAGAGGCAGATGAATCTTCCATTAACCTTATTAGCCCAAGTTGTCCGTATGTCAGGCCAGTCGTAACTTGAGGGTCTACTGTTTTACTTCCTTGAATCCTCAGAATAACTATGAATAGGCACCATTATTAACCCCTTTTACAGATGAGGAAACTGAGGCATAGAGAAGTTAAAAGTTTAAGAGACTTGCCCAAGACTGCACAGCTAGTATATCCGAGAGTGGGGACACAACCCTGGGCAGGGGGCTCAACAGTCAAGTGGCCAGCCAGTGGCTGATATTCTGAATCACTTGCCTTGGGCTAGGGGCCTTCCATACCTCAACCAGGAGTGGTTCTGATGGTAGGGAGCCTGATAGGGACAGGATTGTGGCCATGGGGGGCTTTTCCTGTCCGCACACTCAGTGCTGTTTTCTGAGCCTTCCATTTCCTGGAGGCACCTCTGTGAGCGCGCCCTCCATCCTCTGAGAAATAAATGAGGGAAGATGGTCCTCTAACTGGACTTGTGGCATTTCCCCAAGTAACCTGAGGCCTCCCGGCTGGTGCTATTTGTCAGTTGTGTCAGCCTTCATGGTCCAGTGGCCCTTGTGAAGGCTGAGTTCACTTGAACACTGTTAATTAATTAATTGTTTTCTGGGTTTTTTTAAGAGTAGGAAAAAATGTATTGAGAGAATATAGCTTCTGTCTAAGAGACACAGAAGGGTTGCCCCTTGTTTTCTGTTTTTTGAGAAAGGATTCCATTCTTGCTCACTACCCAAGGCCTTGCTCCAGCAGTTACCCTGCTATGTATGGTTCGTGTCCCCAAACCCATGTGTTGAAACCCAATCGCTGCTGATCCTCTGAAGAGGTGGCCCCTTTAGGAGGTGATTAAATCATGAGGGAAGAGCCCTCACAAATCCAATTCGTGACCTTAAAACAGAGACTGAGGGGAGCATCCGAGTCCCTCTGGCTCCTCCTGCCATGTAGGGACACTAGAAGCTGCCATCGATGAGGAACAGGGCCCCCTCAGACACAGAATCTTCTGGCACCTTCATCTTGTACTTTGCCTCCAGTTCTGTGAGAAACCAATTTCTGTTGTTTATAAGCTATAAAGTTATAATTATAAATTTTGTTGCGGCAGCCTGAATGGACTAAGACATTCCCTTTTTCCTGTGTCACCAATTTCCCCCTCTCTACTGGATCTCTTTTATCAGCACACAAATATGCTGTTTTGTCTCCAATTGAAGAAGAAAAATAAAAATGGATTTCTCTATTACCCTTTCTCTCTCCTTCCCTTTTCCTTTTTTAATGTTTAAATTTTTTTTCTGTACATGTTTTCTTTTTTCTTTTTCTTTTTTTTTTTTTGGTACCAGGGATCGAACTCAGGTCCTTGTGCTTGCACAGCAGGCGGCGAAACCACTGAGCTAAATCCCCGGCCTTCTGTACATGTTTTCAGTACCTAATGATTACATTCATCGTGGCCACTTTCCCTTTTTCTGAACTGTTCAGAAGAGTTAGCTGCACTTGCTGCCTCCTGGTCTTCCTCCTTCAGCCATCTTCTGCACACTTCAATCAGGCTTTCGGCCCATCTCTCCACCAAAGGTGTCCTAAGATCATGCGCAACTTTCCTGCCGCCAGATCCGTCAGTTTTCTTCCCTCCCGGACACGTCCTGTTTGCACAGTTGATAAAGCTGACTCCCCCTGATCCTGCAGGGCAACCGACTCTCCTGGCTTTCCTCCTTCCTCACCGATCGCAGTCCCTTTGGTGGCCTCTTCTTGTCCCTTGACTTCTACGTGATGGGCGTCCTCAGGACTATTCTCAGACCTCTTTTCTTTCCCACTGTTTCCTAGTGATGTCACCAGACCCATGGCTTTAGATAGGTACTGGGCATGGTTCTTGCCTCTATATACTGGAACACTCCCGTATTCCCGCCTGCAGTCAGGACCTCCATCCTGAACTCCAGACTTGCATAATGAATGGTTTCCTTGATATCACTACCTGGATGCCTCACAGCCATGTCACATATAACCTCGAATCTCTCATGTTGATGGCACAAAAACAGACATGCGGAACAATGGAACAGAATAGATGCTACAGAAATAGCCTCAGGCATATCCAGCTATCTGAATTTTGACTAAGGGGCCAAAAGCAAGAGGAAAGATAGCATCTTTAATAAATGGTGTGGAGAAAACTGACTATACACGTGCAGAAGATTGAAGCTAGACTCATATTTCTCACCATGTACTGTACTAAAATAAAATTAAAATAGAACAAGCTAGGTGTGGTGGCATATGCCTGTAATCCTAGCACTCGGAAGGCTGAGGCAGGAGGATCACCATGAGTTTGAGGCCAGCCTGGGTTCCATAGTGAGTTCAAGGCCAGCCTGAACTACATAATGAGGCCCTGTCTCAAAAAGCAAAAACCAAAACAAAACAAAATCACAGACCTAGATATTAATTACAACAAATGCTAAATCTGCTGGAAGATAAAATAGGTAAAACTCTTGAAGACATAGGCATAGGCAAGCACTTGCTGAACAAAGCCCCACTTGCACAAGAAAGAATAACAAGACTCAATAAATAGGATCATATCAAATTAAAAAGCTTCTGCACAGCAAAGGAAACAACCAATGGAGTGAAGAGACAGCCTACAGAATAGGAAAAACATTTGCCAACTATTCCTTGGACAGTGTATTAATACCTAGAATATACAAAGAACTAAAAAAAATTAGATTCCCCAAAATAAAAGACCCAGTTTAAAAATAGGCAATTGAAATGAATAGACGCTTCTCGGGAGAAGCAAAAATAGCCAATAAATACATGAAAAAATGTTCAACATCATTGGCCATTAGAGAAATGCAAATTAAAACAATAATATAAAACTCTCTCTCTCTATATATATATACATACATATATGTATTCCTCAAAAACTAAAACTAGAGGTTCCATTCAACCTAGCTATTCCCCTTCTAGGTATCATCCCCAAAGAGTTAAAGACATCGTGTCATAGTGTTTGTGCATGTTTATATCCATGTTTATAGCAGCACAATCCATAACAGCTAAATCTTGGAAGAGGCCACAATGTCCATCAACAGATGATTGGATAAAGAAAATGTGGTATTTATAGTCAGTTGTACAAAAATGTTGTTTTTGTGTTTTGGTTTTTTGAAGCAGGGTCTCCCTTTGTAGTTCAGGCTGGCCCTGAACTCACAATGTTCCCCAGGCTGGTCTTAAACTCACTGTGATTCTCCCATCTCAGCCTCCTGAGTGCTGAATTACAGGAGTGTGCCACCATGCCCGGCTGATTTGTACAAAAATGAATGCACCTTGAGACCATAATGTTAAGTGAAAGAAATCAGACACCCAATTGCGTAATTTAATATTAAAATTGCATAGTTTAACCTAAATATTGCATAGTTTCTCTTATATGAGAAGCCTAAAGTATAAATAAAGCACAAACTAAAAGACAGATAAAAGGAAATAGACTTTTTGCAAAAGGGAAGGGGACCAAGAGATGGAAGGGGGTGGGAGAGAATGGGAATGAAAATAAGATGTGTTATGTACAGGTACCAACTCCCCACAAGAAATGTAATCTTTATGTACTGCAAATATGCACTAATAAAACTTTAAATAAATAAATGAATAAAGAAAATGGGTCAATGACCTAGGTTAAAAAAAGGGAGGGGAGGGCCGGAGATTTAGCTCAGTGGTTCCAGTGCCTGCCTCGCAAGCGCAAGGTCTGAGTTCGATCCCCGGTACCAAAAATAAAAAACAAAGAGAGGGACAGCTCCATACTTTCAGTCACTCAAGCCAAAAACCTTAGTGTCTTCTCACATCCAGCTCATCCACAAATCCTGTCAGCTCTATTTTCACTGTGTACGCAGGACCCAACCACTTCTGGCCTTCTCCGTACTCCTAGGCTGAAGCAAGCCCCCACTGTCTCCCAGCTGGGTCGCTCCACAGCCTCCCAACCTGACTTGCCACCCCCAAGGTCAGTCTGAGCACAGAAGCCTGGGAGGCGCTCGTCAAACGTGAATGAGGTCGTGTTGCCGCCCAAGGCTCCATCTTAGTCAAAGCCAAAGCCAAAGTCTGCATCCCCGGCTCACTTGCCCCTCAGCCATTCTCCTCTGGGCACAGGCCGACTGCCTTTCTGTCTCTCCAGCGTGCCAGGCAGGTCCTTGGCCCAGACAGGCATCTGCTTAGCTCCCTCCCTTTCTCCTCTGAGGGCCTCTTGTGAGGCCAGACTGGACCATTTCATTTAAATCCCACTCCCCGCCCCCTCCTCTCTTTCCTTTCCCTGCTCTATTTTTCTCCCTAGGACGGGTCACGGCAGAGCATATTGTATGTTTTACTCACTTATACTGTTCATTGTTAAACATAAGCTCCAGGAGGGCAGGGCTTTTGTCTGTGTTGCTCACCGAGCTCCTTCTCCAGCTCCTAGAAGAGGGATTGATCATCATTTGTTCATGTCCCAGACTGCTAAGTGACAAGCACAAGTGGCAGAAGAAGAAGAATGTTATCAGAGCAGGGCGTGGTGGGGACGGCTATAATCCCAGCACTCTGGGAGGCCCAGGCAGGGGAATCACAAGTTAGAGTCCTGCCTGCTTGAGCAATTTAGCAATTTAGCAAGACCTTATTTCAAAATAAAAATTAGAAAGGGCTGTGGTTGTAGCTTAGAGCAAAGGCCCTGGGTTCAATCCCCAGTACTGCAGAAAAAAAAAGGAAAAAAGCATCCAGAACTGCACTCCCTCACCACATCACACAAAAAACTTGTCCTGTTCTCAAGCTGGGTACAGCAATAAATGAGATGGACAAAGGGCTCTTCCTAGCCGGGCGCTATTTTTAACTCCTAGCTCCTCCAGGAGTTGACTTTGGGGAGGAGAACAGAGCCCTCTGTGATTTGAAGGTCTGGATTTTGCAGCTGCAGGAATGGGACCCTGATATCCAGGCCCAGGCTGCCAAGGCCACAGAAACTGTCTAGGGACTCTTTCCCTTTAGGAACCAGAAGGAGTCACCTCCCTGCCTGGAGCTGGGGCATAGGACATAGGATGACACTGAGCAGAGCTGGGGTTCCGTCCTGCCTCACCCAGCCTTCTAGTGCCCCCCCCCAGCCTCCTCCTACAGACTCAAGGATGCAGCTGCTTGCCTCTAGCTGGTGCTTCACACCCATGCTCACCCAAAGGGCCAAGGCTGCCCCGGAGCAGGGCCCCTGCCCTCTTCCCAAGGCACTCACTAGAGGCTTGAGAGTGGCATTTTCCTGTGCAGTTTTAATATAGGAAATAGTGCGTGGCAAAGCTGGCTAGGACGATGAGCAGGACCTGCCAATCACAAGATCCCAGGGCAACTCCAGGACCCGTATGTAGAACTTCTCGAAGAGTCCGAGATGTAGATGGCATAAAAACGTAACGCCATCACGGAAAGCTGGTATAGTGCGGGAGTTTGCAGGGAAGCCCGCACCGCCTCTGAGCAGCATGTACTCTTATTTTTGCATTTTCCCTCTTTTTTTCTGTTTGTTCAGCCCAAGTTCGCTTGGCAGAGCTGGTTTGTCCCATACCCATTCACCCCACACTTTTCAGGTACGCTTTTCAGCATCGTTATTGGCTTGCCTCGTTCAGCTCTTTGTTGGAGGCAGGAAGAACCTGGAATACTTTTGATTGCCAAGCCACTTCTAAAGAAACTACCATAACAATTTATCACCAGACAGGGTCTGAGGAAGTTCCCCAAAGAAAAGGTGGGGACCTCAACTCACCCACCAATGTGGGTAGGTTGTGGGTTGGCTGACTTATTCACAGAAAAGAATTGCAGGACATGCTGGTGAAAGATGGGAAGGTTTATTAGACAGAATTAAGAAAGTACGCACAGAAGGGAGTGCCAAAGTAAGCTACTCCTCACCCTCTTTATTTTGAGACAGGGTCTTGTTAAGTCTCTAAATTGCCTAAGCTAAATTCTGGGCTTGTGCTCCTCCTCCTCCTGCGTCAGCTTCCCAGAGTGCTGGGATTACAAGCCTGTCGGGATGTGTCTTCCTTCTTCCCCTCTGTCAGGCCACCCATTTGGTGGGCTGTGAGGAATGTAAAATTTGTGTATGCGTTTGACGTGTGGAAAATACTGCCCATTGGACAGTGCTGCACCCTTAACCATGGAGGTCTGCGGGGTGGGGTGCAGGCTCAACGTAGAGGTGAAAAGCCTGCCCAATTTATAGGCTTATGTACCCTAGAAACTGACCCTTAGGAATGTTTTTGGAGTGGGTTTCCCAGAAGGGAAAAAGGCACTGTAACCCTGGGCAACGGTGTCCTGAGGCTGCGGTTTTTCTTTTTTCTTATTCTTTTTTTTTCCCTATTAAGTTTATTGGTACATTTTAGGTATAAAATACATCTACATACATCATTGGGATCTTGTACCATTACATGAGTATCTTGGCTCTTATTTCTTTCCCTTCTCCTGCCCTCCCTTCCCTATTTGCAAAAACTTTGTTTTCATTTTTTTCCTTTCCTCATATTTTTTCTTTTCCCTTCTTTCCTTACCCCTGCCCCTCCCACTTCCCCTGCTCCTTTAGACCTTAACTTCCTGTTACACAATATCAATTATACATTTGTAGAATTACAATATCAAGATCTAGGAGACATTACCACAGATTTTACAGAATTTAAAAGGACATAGAGGGGCAGGGATTTAGCTCAGTAGTTTCAGCGCCTGCCTTACAAGTGCAAGGTCCGGAGTTCGATCCCTGGTACCAAAAAATAAAAAAAATAAAAATAAAAATAAAA
>NW_004624895.1:3578013-3688039 GCF_000247695.1 Heterocephalus glaber | reverse complement strand
TGAGGAAGTAGCTCAGTGTTCCCTTAGTTCACTCCTCAGTACTGGGCGGGGGGGGGGGCCTCCTGGAAAAACAAAGCCAACAACCCCTCCCCCCTTGACTCCACTCTCACCCTTCTAGCCCCTGCCGTTTCTCCCTCCTTCCCCATCAGAGCTGCACTTCCCAGGTTGTCTGCACTCGCTGTCTCCATCTCTTCCCTTCTCGCGTCTGCTTCCTCCCTCTCCAACCTGGCTTCTGCTCCTTAGAAAGGCAGTTGGCGAAGTCTCTAAGCTTCATGTCACGGGACCCAGGGAATAGCTTTTAGCTCTATTCTGAAAATTGAGAATTGTGCCGGGCATGGTGCCGCAGACCTGTCACCAGCTACTCGGGGCAATGCAGGAGAATCACAAGTTAGAGGCCAGCGTGGGCAATTAGCAAGACCCTGTCTCCAAATAAAAGTATTGAAAAGGGCTAGGAACGTGGTACACTTGCCGTGGGTGCAAGACCCTGGGCTCAATAACAGCACTGCAAAAAAAAAAAAATCAAAATTTTCTAATTTTTTCATTTAAATTCATTTTAACGGATACATATAAATTGTACAAATTGCTGTGGTACCATGTAATGTTTTGGTACCTGTATAGATTGTGTAATGTTTAAATCAGGTTAAAAAGAACTATCTACTTAAACATTTATCTGTTCTTTTTGGTGAAAATATTCTTCCTTGTAGCCTTTTGAAATATATAGCACTTTATTGTTATAGCAACCCTGCTCCTATCTAACTGTAACTTAGTACTCATTGATCAACTTTTCCCCGTGGCTCCTTACCCTCTACTGTGCCTGGCCTATGGTAACCACCACTCTACTCTCTCCCAGCGTCTATGAGATCAAGTGTTTTAGATCCCACCTATGAGTGTCTTTCTCTCTCTCTCTCTTTTTTTTTTTTTTGGTACCAGGGATTGAACTCAGGACCTTGCACTTGTGAGGCAGTCAAGGAGCTAAATCCTCGGCCCCTCTATGAGTGTCTTTCTATGGCCTATTTCACTTAACACAATGATTTCCAGTTTCATCCTTTTTGTTGCACGGATTACATTCTTTTTCGTGGCTGTATAGTATTCTATTCTCTCTCTCTCTGTCTCTCTCTCTTTCTACACACACACACACACACACCCCACACACATTTTTTCATTCATTCATCAGTTGACTGACATTTAGGTTGTTTCCATTTCTTGACTATTTTGAATAGTGCTTCAATGAACATGGAAGTACAGTTGTCTTTTCAAAACACTGATTTCAGGCAGGGATTTAGTTCAGTGGTTCTGCCACCTGCCTCAAAAGTGCAAGGTCCCAAATTCGATCCCCAGTACTAGAAAAAAAAAAAGAAACCACTGATTTCATTTCCCTTGGACATAAGCCCTCTAGTAAGATTGCTGATTCATCTGGTAGTTCTGTTAACTTTTTGAGGAACCTCCATACTGTTTTCCATAATGGCTGTACTAATTGATATTCCCACTAACAGTGTGAGCTTCCCTTTCTCCACTTTCCCACCCTGATTGCAGTTGTAATTTTTCATATCTGTATGCCATTCTTTTTTTTTCCCCAGTGATGGGGTCAAATGTAGGGGTGCTCTTCCACTGACCTACATCCTCAGTCCTTTTAATTTTTGATTTTTTAAATTAATGTATAACTTTATTATCATTCACTAAACACACACATATACAAAAATTAAAATTATTCAAAGAAAAGCAATGCAAGGGATAATTTTTGATTTTTAAAAATTTTTTGTTGTATTAGGTATTGAATCCAGGGCCTTTGAACAAGAGCTACATTGCCAGCCCTTTTATTTTTTTATTTTTAATTTTAAGACAAATTCTCATTAAGTTGCTAAGTTGTTCAGGCTGGCCTCAAACTTGTAATCCTCCTGCCTCAGCCTCCCAGGGTTCTGGGATTCCAGGCCTGGCCATTCTTGATTATTGACCTCCACTAGACTGTAAGCTCCATGAGGGCTGGGATGGTGTCAGTTCTTCCCACAGCTATGTCCCCAGTTCATGGCACAGTGCTGGGTACACAGCAGCCCCTGGATAAATATTTAGGGAATGAAGAAATGACAATGAATTGTTTTTTTGTTTTCTAACTTTCTATCATTGCATCTGCCACCTTGGATCTGGTAATCTGACTGCTTTGACATATTTCTGTCAGGAAGCAGAGTGCAGTCAGTAAATAGAGTCACACATGGAGTCTAGGACTATACCCGTTATGTGTTTTTCTCTCCCAGGTGCATCAGCATTAGAGGCATGGGAACAGCCATCCTTCAGCCAGGTTAGAAAGTGGGAATATTCTGGAGATGACAGCTTTTCAGGTGCCACTCAAATCAAATCCGGGTCCCCATCCACCTTAACTAGGAGTGAGCCTATCCCTGAGTGTAGACCAGGACTGAAAGAAGAGCCCAACTTATTGCCAATGAGTAGCTGAGGTGTCAGAGTAAACCGACATGTCCCCAGTAACACTCAGCTTGCTTCATGTTCCCTGGTTCTGTTCTGCTTACTGAATGCAGTTGTCCCTCAGGATCCACAGGTATTTAGTTCTGAGACCCTTGACCCTAGACGCTCAATTCCCTTAAATCAAAGGGCATAGTCTTTTCCTGTAACCTATGTATGTCCTCCATGCACGTGGTCATCTCTGGATGTAAGTCACTGTCTTAGTTACTTTCCTTGTTGAGACAAAATACCCAACATCCAAAGTTAAAGGAGGAAATATTTATTTTGGCTCACAGTTTGTAGAGGTTTCAGTTCATAGTTGGCTGGGTCCAAGGCATGGTGGCACAGCAGAGGGGCATCACAGAAGAAAAACAGCTCATGGCAGGCAGAAGGCAGCAAGCAACAAGCCCTGACAACCCTCTTTCTGTCCCTTATATTCTATCCAGGCTAACCACTTGTGGGTAGCACTCACACCCAGGGAGGGTCTTTCCATTATCCATATCCAGAACTATGCCAAACCAATCAATGGGCTGTAACCCACACACCCTTAATCCCAGCATCACACAGTCCAGACCCAGCTGCCTCTGAAAAGCCCCACCTATGACTGCATGAGGCTTTGGGGGACATCTGGAGATAAGCCATCCCAGTAACCTAATGGGTAACACCTAATACAGTGCAAATGCTCAGTAGTGCTTGTCATGCTGCATGAGGAGCAAGAAGTCTGTACATTTTCAGTACAGATGAATGTCTTCCCTAGTATTTTTGATCTGCTATCAGAGACAGAACCCAGAGATTCGGAGGGCTGACTGTTTAGTGAGCAACACTGTGTGCCAGGCACATGCTAGGAGATGGGGACACAGCAGTGACTGGGACTGACATGGTTGCTGTCCTCAAGGAGAGGAGAAGGACAAGCAAGAAAGCAATTTCATGAAGAGCATTCTGAGTGTGTAAGCACTGGGTGCAGCGGGTGCAGAGTAGAATCCCAGCCCAGTTAGGGTGCAGGGAATGCTTCCCTGAACCTAATCTCTCCTTCCTTTCTTCCTTCCTTCTTTCCTCCTTTCCTTCTTCTTTCTTTCTACAGGGTCCTCCTAAATCCCCAAGTTGCCCAGGCTGTTCTCCAATTTGAGATCCTCCTACCTCAACCTCCCTAGTAGCTGAGATTACAGGCACTTGCCACACCATGACCCATGAATCCAATGTTGAAGAATGAGTTGGCTCTAATGATGTCACGGTGGGTGGGGGACTATGAAGGAAGGGCTGTCAAAGTAGAAGGAACAACATGAGCAAAGGCTTGCAGGTGGGAAAGCGTGTGGAATGTGGAGGAACTGGAAGCAGCTCTGGTTTGCTGGGCAAGGTTGGCATTGCTGGGAGAAGAGGCCAGAAGCGAGGCTTGCACTTCCCGGCCTCTCCCCCAGGGGCGCTTGGACTCCATGGTGACAAGGCAAGGAGGACAGCTTTGTGCCAGCCTTTGCACAGGAGAGTGGCATGCCGAGGCTGGGAAAGGTCCATCAGCTGCTGTATTGCAGACCCCTGGAGCAGGACCTGCACAGCCTGGTGCACGTTACACAGACACTTTGGGTGGGGCCAATTCCGAAGGGCAGCATTTCAGGGAGTGGTCACATATCTGAGGCATGTCTGCCCATATTGATACAATGGGCTAATACTAGATTTATCTAAAAACCTACAGTGGTCTGGGGGGTGTAGCTCAGGGGCAGAATGTTTGCCTAGCATGCAGGAGATCCTGGGTCCAATCCCTAGTACTACCAACCAACCAACCAAACAACAAACAACAAAAAATCCTACAATATGCAGAGGAATTAACTCTCAGTAACAGAAAAGAAAACTCAGGCCTCCCGGGCCCCATCTCATCTCTCACAGGGCTGCTCCCCACCTTCCTGGCCAGAAAGCCCCACAAGGAGGGAAGAAATCACCAGAAGACAATTATTTGCTTTAATTTTTAAAAACTTTTTAGTTTGAAATTAGTTCCTGTTTACAGGAAAGCGGTCAGGTTTGTACAAAGAACTGTTGTCTAACTCCAGTTTACAAAGCCTGTGTTTCCTGAGGGCACCATAGGCCTTCCTACGCCAGTCAGGCTGATTTTTCTCTCAGCACACAAGATAACACAGTTACTTTTCTCATTGCTGAGACAAAATACCCAACATCCAAACTTAAAGGAGGAAAGGGTTTATTTAGCTCACAGACGTTTCAGTCCATAGTCGGCCGGCTCCAAGGCAGACAGGCACACAACAGAGAACAGTTCATTGCATGCAACAGGCACTAAAAACAACAAGGGACAAGACAAACTCTTTCTGTCCCTTATATTCAGGCTACCAGGATTAGAGCAGTGCCAAGCCAATCAGTGGATTGATTTAGTGATCACCCACTCTTAATCCTGGCATTGCACCATGAATCAGTCACACACTCTAGATCCAGCCACCTCTGGAAAAGCTCCACCTATGACCACATGAGGCTTTGGGGGACATCTGGATACAAGCTGTAACAGCAGGAGGCGGTACACAGAAGCCAGTCCCGGCCCATGTGGAGGGCAGCAGAGAGATGTGGGACTCAGGGCAATGCTAGGTCAGGAGGTGCCACTGGGCCAGGCTGAGGAAGCCAACGACCAACTGCAATCCTGGGGCATGGTGGGGAGGGAGGCAGGGAGGTGTCACGTGTCCTCTAGAGTCCTCAATGAGTGTCTGTTGGATGAATTGGACACCATTTCAGGTCTGGGCCAGAGAAGAGGCCACAGTCCTCCTCAGGCCCTGCGGTAGTTGGGACAGTGTTGCTTAAATGTTGGGAGGGGGGTGGATTCTGGGGGTGGGCCCCAGGACCGTTCACCTGCTGGGCAAGTACTCTACCACCGAGTAATACCTCAAGCTCCTAGAAACATTTTTGAATATGACCCGTCCTGAGAAATGCATTTTTCATTATGACCCAACACACACACACACACCATTATCATAAAAGATTCAAAATAATATTTTTATTTATGTACATGTACCAATTCCATATGATGAATGTAATCATCATGTACTGCAAAAATGTACTAATAAAAATAAAATAAAACACTACATATGATGCCCTCTGATATTTTCTACTCTTTTGTATTTTATTCAAAAGGAAAATTCTTGGTTTCAAAGGCCACTAATAGCTTGCAAATCACAGCTTGAAACTCATTGAATTAATACTTTTGGGTTGTAGGTAAGAGAAACTCATAAGAGCTAGTAAAAAACACACGTTTCTCTATGGTGGTGGAGAGGACAGACAAATGGTTACCTTTAGGGGAGACTGGGTGGGCAGCATCAGGAAGGAACACATGCATATACATATACGTACTATACATATGCATACACACATACACTGTACATATACATATAGACTGCACATATCTGTACACATATACACATATACATACGCTGTACATATACATATGCAAACACACATACATATGTACTGTACCTGCACATATACATACATATGTACATATACATGGGTATATGCAAAAATTCATTCATCTATGCACTTAGGATGTGTGTACTTCATTCTAATGTTACACGAATGTCTCATGGATTCAAAGATGAAGATGCATCTGGGTCTCTGGATGGGACTAGAACCCAGGGTCAGCGACCTAGTATGCTTCCCTGGGGTACAGGGCTGTGAATCCAGGAAGATGTGAAACCTGGCTCTGCTACTTAATAGCTGGATCACTATGAGAAAGCAACATAACCTTTCTGAGACTCACTTTTCCCATCCTTAACATGGAGATACTAATTGTTAAGATGATGCAATGAGCTAATGGATATAAATCAATTGCTCGGCACCTTGTACCTGTTCAGCATCCCAGAAATGGGAATTTCATAGTCTACACTTGCCTTCCTCTTCTATTTCTCTATGTGCATCCACTTCAGTATTCACTCTGCAGACTGCCTTTCTCTGCTTTTCTCATCCGGAGAGTGAAAAACAGCTCTCTTCGATTCCCCGTCCACATGGTAGGGTCCCAGCCACACCTGGAGACTGTATGTTTCTCAGTCCCAGATCAAATTCCTGGCAGCAGAAGCTGGATTGACTCACCTTGGACCCTGACACCTGTGTCCACCTCCAGTCCCATGAGCCATGGTGGAGAGAAGGGGAAAGGAGAGCAAGATGAAGCCCAGCAATCTAACTGTGGTCTGGGGGCCTGTTGTGAGTTGAACCGTGTCCCCCCAAAAAGATCCGAGCTTCTAACCTCCAATACTTCATGTGACCTTATTTGGAGACAGGATTTTACAGAGGTAATCAAGTTAAAATGAAGTCAATAAGGTGGACCTTTGTTATGGTTTGGATATAAAATGCCCCTTAAAGGCTCATATGTTGAAATGCATCTGTATTTAGATGTGGTGCTTTTGGAAGGTGATCATGAAAGTTGTGTCCTCATCAGTGATGATAATCTAATGGGTGGTTGGGAGGTAGTAGAAACTTAGGAAGTGAGGCCTACTTGGGGGAAGTAGGTCTTTGGAGGCATACCCTCAAAGACTGTATCTTGTCCCTGGCTCATTCCTCTCTTTCTGTTTCCTGGCCACTGTGAGGTGAGCAGCTTTCCTCACTATGCCATGATGTTTCTGCCTCACCTCAGGCCTAAGAGCAATGGAACTGGGTAATCATGGACTAAAGCCCCTGAAACTGTGAGCCAAAATAAACCTTTCCTCCTTTAAGTTGATTTTTGTGGGTATTTTGTCATGGTCATAGAAAGTGAACTAACACAGTCCTCATCCAAGATGACTGATGTCACAAAAAGAGAAACTTGGACACAGAGACAGACATGCACAGAGGGAAAACGATGAGAAGACAAATAGGAAGAAGACGGCCATGTGAGGATGGAGGAACAATTCATCTATAAGCCAAGGAGTGCCAGAGGTTTCCTGGAAAGCACCAGACAAGGAAAGATTTCAGAGGGAGCACAACCCTGCTGTCTCCTTGATTTTGGGCTTTTGGCTTCCAAAACTGTGATATAATAAATTTCTGTTGTTTTTAGTCACCCAGCTGGTGCTACTCTGCTACAGCAGCCTAGGAAGTGAATGAAGGCCCCTCCTTGTGATGGACAGGAGCCATTCCAGGGAAGGGAAGGGACAGCTCCAGTATAGGCAGACACCTAAAGAGTGAGCGTCATGTTCTGCAGGCCACCGTCCAGATAGGGTCTCAGGCAGTCAGTGTCCCGGCAGAATGAGCCCAGAAGGCTTGGTGACAGATCCCCAGAAAGCAGTTCACAAGTGGACTCAGTAGAAGGCTGCTGATCCCAGATCTGCACAGGCCCTTGAAATCTACTGCCATGTGTTTATTTACCACATACAGCTGCTCGCTTTTGCCCTCGGCTTCGGGGTTGCTGACAAAGAAACATGAATATAGGTGGGACACTGAGTTGAGGGCGAGGATTTAGAAGGGAAATACCGAAGTTTCAAATAGAAATTTGCCTCAAATTGGGCCTACTTTTACATAAGGTAGACTCTGCTTCCCTGATCTCCAATTCCAAGTCTATCCTTATCAAATAATCATTGACAAGCCTTTATTGTGTGCCAGTTATTTACAAGATATTGTGTTAAGTATGGTGAAGATTTGTGCTACTATGGAGAGGCATGAAAGAAGACCTGCCTAGGTGGATAAACACATTCTGCTCAAGAATGGAAAGACTCGATATCATAAAGATTTCCCCTGGACCATATAACATTTGTAATTAATGAGGGTTTTCAAAAAATCACATGTAGTGCCAGACTAAACTGAATTGCTATGTTTTTTTCATTTGACAATATATCTTTGCGTTCACTCCAGTGTCCATACAAATATACGTATAGCAAAAAGGGTTTTAGAAAGATATTTGCCCTATGGTAGTTACCTGTAGGGAAGAATTAGGTTTGGAGATGAGGCTAAAACAAGGGAAGTTTTACTTTATTTTTTTCTCTTTCTTATAAGAATAGATTAATAAGCCAGGTGTGGTAGTGCATGCCTATAATACCAGTGCAGGGGAGGCTGAGGCAGGAAGATGACAAATTCAAGGTCAGCCTATGCTACACAACAGATTCAAGGCCAGCCTGGGCTATATCACAAGACTTTACCCTCAAAAAACCAAAAAATCAAAACAAAACAAAATACAGAATAAATTCATGAATTGTCTGTGCAGTTAGTAATAAATTTATATATTACTACTTGAAGTTCCACAGACTGATTCATTTAATGTTCCCACTTTCTTGTTCACATACCCTTTGTACCTGCATTCATTCAGTTCATTCGTTCAGTTATTATCGTGCACTTACTACATGCATGGCATTATATTAGATGCTGGTGAGATATATATGAAATTTAAAATACAGTTTGGCTTCAGTTGATTATCAGTTTTAATTCAGTGTGGGAGCGTTACAGGGCAATCCTCCCTCAAAATAACAAAATTAACATATGATGGATAAAATCAGTATTACAAAATACTTGAGGGACAAAATATTTCCCAGGACCAAAGCAGGAAGAATAATAAATTGACCATACCTAAACTGAAAGTTATAAACTAGAGAAAGAATGTGTCTCTTGTCAAGAGAAAGAGAGTTGACAGCACCCACCCAGTGCAATCAAGTGGGAGGGCCTCACTTAGCTTATCGAAATGTTTGAAGTTAGTCTTGGCCAGTGTGTGTCTGAATCCCTCTCAGGAGTGGGACAAGGAGGGGCAGGACCCTTATGGAGGGTGGGTTCTACAGCTAGAGAAACTTAGCAAGACTAGTTAAGGAGCAAGTTCGAACTAAAATTCATCAGGGAGAGCCTGCAAATTAAGCCTCAGGAAGACTGAAGGCAAATGGTAAATCAGGGGTTCAGACACCAGACCACAAATGGACGAGTAAGGGGGTTGTGGAGCAGAGAGTGTATTGTTAGCCAGAGACACAGCCAGGTGAGGGTACATTGTACACACCAAGGAGGGTCCAGGGCAATGGCATCAAACCGTCTTGGGGAGGCTTCTTGGGGCGCTAGTTGTATTGGGCTCTTTTAGAGGCTGTATTTGGGCTGGCAGTGTAGCTCAGTGGTGGATCACTTGGTTAGCATATTGAAGCTCTGGGTTCAATCCCCAGTAATGCAAATAAATAAAGGCAGCATTCTAAGCAAGCAGTTTATCACTGCAGTGGAGATGGTGTATCAGGCTCTCATTGCTTGCTATCTTCAGGCATTAAAGCCATCCAATGAAGTCCTTTGCTCTGGTTCTGTGGTCACTGACCACCCCCCTGATTAGACCTTCATCCCCTTGGAGCTGCCTTCTGGGACCTGACTGACTGGCCAGCCAGCATGAGTAGTCCTTATTTCACATTGTAATATTTTTCAAAATGAAATACATTAAAATATATTTGATTATGTTCTCTTACTACAAAAGTAACATATACTAATTATAGAAAATGCAGACAAGCAAAAAGGGAGCACAAAAACCACCCATAATCCTACAACCCAGAACATCTACTGCTGGGATTTTGTATTAGTTCAGATTTTTTAATGAGTCTGTTTATCTACAGCACATACGTGGGGTCGTATGCATGTTTACCTTTGGTAGTCTATCTTTATTTTTTATATTGTTTAAAACTTCTTCAATTATGTAAGTAGTACATGAATACATTCTCATAAAGCATTTTAATACAATATGAAATTATGTAGAGTAAAATGTGAAAGATTCCAGAAGCAATTTATACAAAATAACTTATTTATCCTTGTATTTTTTTTCTCTCTCTCTCTCTCTCTCTCCCTCTCTCCCCCCACCCAGGACATTCATATTGAGCTACATCCCCAGCCCCACCCAGCCCCTTTTAAATTCTTTATTTTGAAACAGGATGGTCACTAAATTGTTCAGACTGGGCTTGAACTTAACGATTCTCCTGCCTCAGCCTTTCAGGGTGCTGGGATTACAGGCTTGCGACACCATGCCAGGTGCATTCCTTTTTTTCTTTTAAAAAGCATTCAGATATCTGTATGACATGCTATTCAAATTGAGAAGGTCTTATCATCATACTTTTTAGTAACTATTTTAAACTCAAGATTATATAATAAACACTATACCAATAAATGCAATTTACATTATCTTTTTTAAAGGTCACACAGTAGTCTATTATATGAATGCACTGTGATCTATTTAAGTAATCTTATTGTTGAACATTGAGGCTGCTTCCAACACTCTATTACAGATAGTGCTTCAATAAATGTTCTCCTGTGTATACCAGTATGCACATGAGTGATTATTTTCTTGTAATAAATTTCCATGGGTAGAACTATGGGATCAAACAGTGTGAACATTTGAAGGTTCAATTGACATCCACAAAGGAGATAATCAGTCTACACCCGCCACTTGCAGAATGAGAGTGCTCATTTTCTTCAATCACTGCCCATGCTGGGTATTTTCAATCTTTGCCAATCAGTGGGCACAATGATAGGTCATTGTTGCTTTAATTAGCATTTAAAATTGTTTCTGAGACAGCCCGGCAGATCTATTCCCCTAATAAAGGCTTGTTGTGGCCTGGAAAAAAAATAATAATAAAAAAATAAAATTGTTTCTGAGGTTTATTCATTTATTTAACAAATATAATTCAGAGCCTTTTGTGTGCCAAACACTGTAGTAGGCAACAGAGATATGATGGTGAAGAAAAATGGCTAGTGATATTGATCTTATGGCACTTGGAATGCAATGAAAGAGACAGACAATAATAAAATGATACCATACATGAAGATAAAAGTGCAACTGTGACAAGGACCATGCAGGAGAAATCCAGAGAGCTCTGAGAGCATCAAATAGGGGAACTTGGGCCTTCAGGGAAGGTTTCCCCGAGAAAGTGGTGACTAAGCTAATAACCAAAAGGAGTCAGTGCAATCAGGTGAGGCAGGGAAGGGAGCGTTCTGTAGAGGCGCAACATGCGCAAAGACCCTGTGTAGGAGCGAGCACAGTGAGGCGCTTGAAAACAGTCCAGTGTAGTCAGTTGTCAGAGAGTGGGGGAGAGTTCAGAGAGATAGGCAAGGGCCAGGACATTCAGGGCTGGTCAAGTGGGTTAAGGAGTTTGATCTTTTCCTAAGAGCCCAAGGACATCGTTGAAGGACTTAAAGCAGGGGGATGTCATGAACAGACTTGAAGTATGCAAAGGTCTCTGTGGCTCCAGTGTAGAGAACAAATTGGGAAGGAATTTGAGTGGATGCAGGGAAAGCATCCAAGAGGGCCAGTGGTTGAAGAGAGTGAGGCCTTGGACCAGTGTGATGGTCTTGTAGATGGTCACCAGCACCAGATACAGGCTCTAGGGGCATCAAGACAGGCGCTATGGAATCAGGAATCAAGCCAAACACTAACTGTCACAGAGTCTTGCCCTATCTCCGTTTGGAACTTTTCTTGAATCTATTCCATAAATCCTGGTCCAATTCGGGCTGTCTTGCTTCCTGGACCATGCACCAGTCACTTCTGTGGCTGCTGGTCTTGCCTCCTCCAATTTCTTTTCTGCACCTGCCACCAAAGAGATTATTTTTTTTTAAAAAATAACTCTTTTCTTGATATATAATTCACATGCCATACAACTGACCCTTTAAAAATATACAACTCAAAGGATTTTCATATTTCACAGATATGTGCAACTTTTACAACTATCAAATTTTAGTACATTCTCATCACCTCAAAAAGAAACCCCATGTCCACTAGAACCCTTCCCCATTCCCTTCCAGTCCTCCCAGCCCTTGACCATAAGTAGTAATTACAACTAATAATGAGTAATTAGTAGTTTCTCTGCTTCCTGTCTTCATACATTTTTCTGTTCTAGATGTTTCATAAAATTAGAATCATACGGCAGATGTTTTTCTGCTAACTTCTCCCTCTTAACATCATGCTTTCAAGGTTCATCCATGTATCAGCAATTCAGTCTTTTTTGCAGAATATTTTATTATATGGATGTACCAGACTTTATTTATCCATTGATGAGCATGTTTCTGCCTTTCAGTTATTGCTCTAAGAATTCATGTACAAAGATTTTTTATTGGCTCTTTTTGTCCTGGGATTGTACCCAGGGCCTCACACATGCTAGGCAACACTTTCCCACTGAGCTATACTCAGAGCCCTTTAAAAAAATTAAAAATAATTTTATTTTATTGGTACATTTTAGATATACAATATAATGACAGTCATAATTGGAAATTTGTACCTTTACATAATATATCTTGCCTTTAACCCCTCCACCCGTCCCTATTTACAAAGACTTTGTTTCTAATTTTTCATTTTCTTGTATTAATTCCATTCCTTTCTTTCCTTTCCCCACCTCTCCCACTTCACCTTCCCCTTTGCCCCTTTTCTTCCTATTTCACATTATCTATTATAACCTTTTTTTTTTTGGTCCCGGGGATCAAACAGGGAACCTTGCACTTGTGAGGCAGGAGGTGGAACAACTGAGTTAAATCCCCGGCCCTATTTATTATACCTTTTGTTTGTTTGTTTGTTTTTTGGTATCAGGGATCGAACTCGGGACCTTGCGCTTGCAAGGCAGGTGGCGGAACCACTGAGCTAAATCCCTGGCCCTTATTATACCTTTTGATCCTTATTTACACTCTCAGTTTCTCACACCAGAGAAAATATTCAGTATTTACACATGTGTGTCCTATTTATTTTCACGTAAGAGTATTGCCTCAGTGGGCATCCATTTAGCTAAAATGTCTCTAATTTCTCATTCTTTATGGCTGAGTCATACTCCATTTTATAAAAACCCCCCACATTTTCTTTATCCAGTCTCCAGTTGATGGGCAATTGGGCTGCTTCCAAGTTTTAGCTATCACAAACTGCTATGAACATGGGTGCACATATATCACCGTGGTATGATTCTTTTAATTCTTTAGGGAAGATCCCCAGCAGTGGAATAGCGCGGTCAAATGGGACTTCCAGTCCTAGTCCTTTGAGGTATCTCCATACTGATTTCCACAGTGCTTGCCCCAGTCTACACTCCCACTAGCAGTGGAGCAGGGTTCCTCTTTCCCCACAGCCCTGCCAGCATTTGTTATTGGTTGATTTCATGATAGCAGCCATTCTTTCTGGGGTGAGGTAGAATCTCAGTGTTGTTTTCATGTGCATCTCTCAAATGACCAGTGTTGTTGAACATTTTTTCATGATTATTTGCTATTTCTACTTCTTTGTCTGAGAAATGTCTGTTCATTTCAGATGCCCATTTTTGGACTGGATCTTTAAATTTGGATGTCTGATTTTTTTTTTAAAGCTCTTTATATAGTCTAGATAGTAGACCTTCATCTGAGGAACAGCTGGTGAAAGTTTTTTCCCACATTGTGGGTTGTCTCTTCACACTGTTGGTGGTTTCTCTTGCTGTGGAGAAGCTTTTTAATAAGAAGAGATCCCACTTGTTGATTGTTTGTGCTAGTTCACATGGAACTGAGGTTTTGTTCATGAAATCTTTTCTTATGCCACTATCTTCAAGAGTTCAGAGCCTTTTCTTTTTTTCGGTACCAGGGATCGAACTCGGGTCCTTGAGCTTGCAAGGCAGGTGGCAGAACCACTGAGCTAAATCCCCAGCCCATAGAGCCCTTTTTTTAAAAAAAAAAATTATTTTGAGGTAGAGTTTCACTAAGTTGCCCAGACTGGCTTTGAACTTGGATTCTTCCTGCCTCAGTCACCTGACTAGCTGGGATTACAAGCACACACCAACATGCCTAAATTGTTCAAGTTTTTGTATAGATATGTTTCCATTTCTCTTGGGTAAACACCTAGGAATGAAATTGCTGAGTCATATGTTTACCTTTGAGGAGCTGCCAAAGTGTTTTCCTGAATGTCTGCACTATTAGACCTTAGCAGCAGCTATGAATGAGTGTTCCAGTGTCTCCCTATTCTCACTATTATAGGCAGCTAAGTTAGAAATTAATATACAGTCAGAGAGGAACTGGTCTATCGAAGATGTCAGGAGAAAAATAAAGACATCAGAATTGTGGCTGGAGGCACATCTCAAGAAGGCCTGGCCTCAAGATAAAGACGGAATGACCAGGCCTACGTGCCTCCCTGAAGGATAAGCAATAACTTGAGATTATACTATAATTGGTATCACCTGGTCCAGTAAAGTCCAGATAGGCATCAGTCACCCAGGTAGATGACCAAAGCATCCAGATCCATCCCTTCCCCAAAATGCCTTTGTGTTTTCCATGTACCCTTGCTACGTGACCCGCTTCCCTATTGGATCAACATTAGCAAAGCACCTATACTTGTAATCCTATAGGTTTAGGATTGTAAACCTAGGTGATTGTAGTTTCACCTAGGTTGTACTCACATTGCTGTATAGATTACCCCTGACAAAGGGTCTTGGTGGCAACTCACTTCTGGGACTCTCTTTTCTCTCAGGAGTTATTCTTATGGCCCAATAAACCTTTCCTGCTCTTAACCTCCTTTGTCCTTTGGAATTCATTCCTTGATTTCAGGGAACATGAACTCAGCATATCTGACATCTAGCAGGTTGGGAGTTATATTTTTCCCTACATCATTACCAACAGTTGTTATCATGTGTCTTTTTTATTATAGGCCTCTGTTTAGATGTGAAGTTGTACCTCATTGTGTTGTTTTTGGGTTTTTTTTGATACCAGGGATCGAACTCCAGACCTTGCGCTTTCGAGGCGGGCACTGGAACCACTGAGCTAAATCCCCGGTCCCCTCATTGTGCTTTTGGTTTGCATTTCCTTGGTGGGAAAATATTTAATGGTATTAAACATCTTGTAATAATTTTATTGGTCACCTGCCCATCTGTCTTGGAGATGTGTCTTTTCAGATCTTTCACTCATTTTTAAAATTGAGTTATTTGGCCTTTTAATTTGTATATTTTAGTTACAAGTCTCTTGTTGGACATACGATTTGCAAATTTTTCTCCCATTCTGTGAGATATCTTCACTTTTCTGTTGGTATCCTGTAAAGCACAAAAATTTTAAATATTGATGAAGTCTAATTTATCTATTCTGCTTGTGCTTTTGTGTCATATCTAAGAATCTATTGCATAATACATGGTCATAGACATGTACTCATTTTCTTCTAAGAGTTTTATAATTTTAGTTTTCACATTTCTTTGATTCACTTTGATTCTTTACATTTGCTATGGTAGGGGTCCATTTTTTTTGTTTGTTTGCTTGTGGATATCTGGTTGTCTCAGCATTATTATTAGAAAGGCCATTTTTCTCCCATTGAATTATCTGATACCTGCTATGATCTGAACATTTGTGTCTACCCCCACCCCCATCATTCCATATGTTAAAATCCCAAACTCACAGGGCGAGGATATTAGGAGGTACCCCTTTGAGAAAGGAGTCCCCTAGTAAAAGAGACACAAAAGAGTTAGTAGCTTTCCACTATGTGAAGACACAATGACAAAGTGTCATCAGTGAACCCAAAAGTGGGCCCCAACCATACAATGACTCTCTCAGCACTTTTGGCTGTGGACTTTCCAGCCTCTAGAATTGTGAAAAATAATTTCTGTTGTTTATAAGCTATTTAGTGTACGGTATTTGTTAATAGCAACATGAATGGGCAACACCATTGTTGAAAATCAACTGACTATAAACCAGAGGGTTTATTTCTGGGCTCCTAAATCTATTCCATTGAACTATATGTCTATTCTTTTTTTTTTTTTGTACCAGGGATTGAACTCAGGTCCTCGCGCTTGCACAGCAGGCGGCAAAACCAACCACTGGGCTAAATCCCCAGCCCAAAGTTTTTTCTTTTCTTTTCTTTGTTTTGGTACCAGGGATCGAACTTGGGACCTTGCGCTTGCGAGGCAGGTGTCGGAACCACTGAGCTAAATCCCCAGCCCTATAAGTTCTAGATTCTTTTTTTTTTTTGGTACCAGGGATCGAACTCGGGTCCTTGTGCTTGCAAGGCAGGCAGCGGAACCACTGAGCTAAATCCCTGGCCCTTATATGTCTATTCTTATGCTAGGACCACACTGTCTTGATTAGTGTAGCTTTGTAATGAGTTTTCAAATGGAGAAGACAGTCTCCTCCAACTTTGTTCTTGTTTTTTCAAGACTATTCTTGGTCCTTTTAATTTCTAGTCTTTTCAATTCCTAGAAAAAAGGAAGCTTGATTTTGATAAAAATTGCATTGAGTCTGTAGATTGGTTTGGGGATTACTGTCTTTTTAATAGTATTAAGACTCTTTTCTTTCTTTTTTTTTTTTTTTGGTACTGGGGATTGAACTCAGGACCTTGCACTTGCAAGGCAGGTATGGTGGCACTGAGCTAAATCCCTGGCTAATAGTATGTCTTAGTAATAGTTAAATTAAATTTAACAAAATAAGTACAAGGTTTATACACCAAAAGCCACAAAATAATTTTGAAAGAATAAATATTTTTGATAATTATTGATTAAAATTCTTTATATACATATCTTTAGATTTCCTATTTCTTCTTGAGTAAGTCTATAGTTTGTATCTTACTAGAAATTTTTCCATTTCATCAGTTATTAACATATAGTTACTCATAATACAGTTGCATTTATTTATTTATTTGCCACTAAAGATTAAATCTAGGGCCTTCACACTGAGCTACATCCCCAGCATTGTTTTTATTTTGATACAGAGTCTCACTAAGTTGCTAAGTTGCCCAGGCTGGGCTCAAACTTTCTCTCCTCCTGCCTCACCCTCCTAGAGCGCTGGATTACAGGTGTTTGGCACTGCATCCAGTTAGTATTTCTTTATGATCTTTTCTATTTCTGTACAGTTAGCAATAATTTCCCCTTCTTTAGTAACTTGAGTGCTTTTTCCTTTTTCTTAGTCTAGCTACATGTCAATTTTGTTCAGTTTTTTAAAGAATAAGTTTTTAGTTTCTTTGATTCTCTCCATTGTTTTCTATTCTCTATCTTATTAATTTGTACTCTGATCTTTATTAATCTTTCCTTGGGAGGTTTGGGGTTTTTTTTTTGGTACCTGGAATTGAACTCAGGGCCTCACGTTTGCCAGGCAGGCACTGTGCCGCTAAGCTACATCCCTGGCCCCTTTTTCCAGTTTCTTTTTTTGTGTCTGTTTGTTTTTTGGTACCCAGGATCGAACTCAGGATCTTGCACTTGTGAGGCAGGCAGTGGAACCACTGAGCTAAATCCCTAGCCCTCCAGTTTCTTAAGGTGCATGTTTAAGGTTTTTTTTTTAAACTAAAGAACATTTATTTATTTCTAAGACTTTTTATTCTTTTTTTTTTGTACCAGAGATAGAACTCGTGACCTTTCTAAGACTTTTTCTTGAGGACGTAACTAAACTGTGTCATCACCCCCCCACCCCATCTTCAAAAGATTAGTACAGTGAATGCTCAAAAGCAGATATGAACAATCTGAAAGACTGAAACCAACATTGACAAAGACCAACTTCCATCTGAATCATCATAAAAATGTTTAAGTAAAAAAAAAAAAAGAAAGAAAGAAAAAGAAAAAGGGGCCAGTGGAGGTTTCGGATTGAAAAGATCCTCACATGTCACATTTCATCTAATTCATTCAGTCCTGGCCAGAGTGTAACAAAATGGAAACAGGGTTACTATCTTATAAAACTCCCACTACAGCATGCTGTACACACCTGTGTTCCAAGCCCAACCCTAGCCCCCGAGTGCTTCCAACTCAATGATTTTCCAGCCTGTTGGGCCTGCCGATGAAGGAGCACATAGATCTTCTCTTTGATCCAGTCTTTGCTATAAGGCTGGTATGTTTGGGTATCAGCTAGGTAAACAAGGCAACTGAGGCCTGCCAGATCATCAATAAAATCAAACAGCTGACTGATATCATATGTGATAGAGGGCCTGTTCAGGTTAGTTCTCTTCAGATGTTCTTCATACATTTTAGAAATGCCTTCCACGCATTCATGAACAGATTCATAGTCAGCGTAACTTCTGCCTTCTGGCCTCATGGTAAATTGCACCAGCAAAATAGTGTGAGACATCATGCCAAACTCTTTTTGCTGCAGCCACCACCAACTCCACAAGCCTCACACCGATGTTTAAGTTCTTGACTTGAGATCTTTCTGTTTCTCTGGTTTAATATAGGTAGTTATAGCTACATGTTTCCCTCTAGGCACTGCTTTAGCTTCATTCCTAAATTTTGGTCTAATGTGTCATCATTTTCATTCATCATAAGATGTTTTCTAATTTATCTTATGGTTTCTTTCTTTGGCCCATTGTACGAGTAAGAATATGTTGTTCTGGGCCGGGGATTTAGCTCAGTGGTTCCGCTGCCTGCCTTGCAAGCGCAAGGATTCGAGTTTGATCCCCGGTACCAAAAAAAAAAAAAAAAAGAATATGTTGTTCTTCCATTTCTATATATTTGTGAATTTCTCAAAAGTTTCTCTTATTCATTTCTAATTTCACTCCACTTTGGTTGGAGTACATATTTTGCATGATTCCAATCCTTTTGTATTTGTTGAGGCTTGTTATATTTTCTATCGTGTGGAAAGTTCCAAGGGCACTTGAGAAAATTGTGCCTTCCCCTGCTGTTAGGTGGAGTGTTACAGAGATGTCTGTTCAGTCCACTTAGTTTATGGTCTTGTGCAGGCTTTTTATTTCCTTTGTACAATCTTCTCTTTATCATTCTATCCCTTTTGGAGGTTGTTAGGTGCACTCAGAGATGTTTTAACACCCATATCTGATTGTGTTCATTTTGTATTTGGATATGTTGGATTCTCATCTATCACAGGTTAGAGAAGGCTCTTCAATATGGCACTCAAGGCAGTGATCTGGCTACTGGCAATCTCTAGCTTCCTCAAACTCTGCCTTTCTGCCACACCGAATATCTTACAGTTCTTTGAACACACTGTTGGTTTTCTTCCTTCTGGTCTTCGTACATTCTTTTCCGTTTGCCTAATCTACCTCTAATCTCAACTTCTCCTCCTCCAGCTAACTCTCACTCATCCCTCAAGGCCTAAGAAGTCTTTCCAAACCCATGTCTGAGTAACTTGCTGCTCTTCCATGTTGTCTCAGTGACCTGTACTTACTGACCAGTGCTTACTGTGCAGCACTTCTCCCCTAAAACAGAATTAGAAATTTGCATGTCTCCCTCGTCAGCCTGGGAGCTCCCCACGGAAGGAACAGATCTGGACCATCCATATTTCTTCAGTACCTGTCACAGGGCTGAGCAAAGAGGGGAGTGTCGGGGTTTATTGAATAAACAAACAAACAGACAGACAGACAAGCGTCTGGGTTCCACTGATCCACAAATCAGTGGGTTTGTGATACTGTTGTGAAAAAACAGAAGAATAGTTTGCATACACCAGTCATAGCTCTATCAAACACATGGGTGGACTTAGGATATTGGAGAGAGATTCAAAATCAACTAGTTCTGACAGCAGATTGATAAGGGAAGTTGAGGGCCAAGGACAGGTCAAGGATGAGTCCTCTGATTTGCACCTGCGCAATAGGATAAATGGTGGCCCTGTACTCTGAGAGGTGGGACCCTGGGTGAAAATCAGGTTGGGAGTCAGGAGAGGGAGGAGATCTCATATTTGTTCTTCAATGTGATGCGCTTGTTTCTCTTGAAATATTCAAGTGCAGATGTCAGATTGGCAGCTGGATGCACAAGGCTGGAGCTCAGAGGGGGACCTTGGGGTAGAGGTGCAAATATGCACTATATTGGGCACTGTCCTCGATAATACTTTTACAGCCAATGAAGAAATGCATTTCACATGTTTCTTTGGTTTTAGTATTTTATAAAACAGAATAAATGCTCCTTCAGATGATTATTGTACTGACCTTTAAAAAATGTTGAAGGCCTAGCACTAGAAGTAAAACTCAAGAAAGGCAGCTTTGCAGAGTGGCTTCATATTCAGGTTTCCAATGGTCTAATTTGATCGAAGAATGGAACTTAGAGTGCTTAGGAAGAGTGGAGAGACAATATGTCCTTAATTCAGGACGTCTAACATAAAGCCAAACGTGATTTGGGAAAAGGGAAAGGGCTATTTACTCTTGCCTAGGATTTTAGGAAAAGTAAGTGTCTTAGTTCAAGCTGCTATAACAAAATACCATAGACAGGGTGGCTTATAAACACCAGAAATTTGTTTCTGGAGGCTGGGCATCCAAGAGCAGGGTGCCAAAATGGTCAAGCTCTGGTAAGGACCCTTTCCCAGGTTACAGACTGCAGGGTTCTTGTAGCCTCCTGCAGCAGGAAAAAGAGCGAGTCAGTTCTCTAGTTTCTTCTTATAAGGACACCAATCCCACCTGTGAAGGCTTTACTCTTGTGACCTAATAACCTCCCAAATGTCTCACTTTCATATGCCATCACAATGAAGATTAGGTTTCAATGTCGGAATTTAGGGGAGACACAAACATTTGGTGCCTAACAGTAACTCATTAAACTAAGTTACTTAATAATTAACATAGCCCTTACTATGTGCCAGTACTCTTCTAAGCAGTTTACAAATTTCAACATATTTGATTCTCATGAGAACTCTATAACATAGGTACTCTTATTACTGTTATCTGAATTCTACAGGGAAGGAAACTGAGGCACAAAGAGGTTAAACAGTTTGCCTAATGTTCCATAGCAAGGAAGAGACATAAAGATTTAAATTGAAGGGGTCTGGCTTGAGTTCCTGCTTTGTAATGTAACCCACCCACATGAATCAGTTGTTTCCAATCAGCATGATGTAAGGACTTAGAAGTTCTAAACAGAGAAAAGTTCACTTACTGTATGTGAGGTGCCCACATTAAAAAGCAAACAAGATTTAAACAATGTATTCAAGCCAAGAGAAATTTGGTGAGCCCAGCTGTCATCACCTCAGGCCTCACGCCATGAACTTCACAAGTCTGACTTACCACATGATGCCGTGGAGAAAGCAATGATGATTATGTATTTTTCTCTGCACTCTGCCTTAACCAAGACCAATTTATGAGCTATTTGGAAGACATTGATACCAGGTATAGAGATACACTGAATTTGCCATTGCCAATCAAGGACTTTTTTTTAATAAAAGAGTCCCCAAATACATTTCGTTAGACCACTTAGTGATCCCAAGACTGTATTATGGATGTGACAATACATCTGAACATATTGAACTCAAAACGGCAGGGGACAAGCAAAGGCTCTGTTGATTTGCTCAAGGAAATGCAGACTCCAACTGGACATGTGGATTGGACAGATGGTGACTAGAAACCTCTCGTTCCATTGCCAAGCTGTCTTGAGTTCATCACATTTCATAGATTTTGAAGAATGCCGCATTATATTTGGTGGAAAACAAGACACAATTGCATGAGGATTCCCTTCCCTGGATGCAGGGGAGAGGTGTACAGAGGAGGGTTTAGATCATAGGGTCCTGAGAGCCCAGGACCAGAGGAAAGAGGTTAGACATGCAGAGCCAGGAACCTGCAAGTCAAAAAAACTAGAGCAGTATCAACAGAGTCAGAGCCAACCCCCAGGCTCAGGCCATGTTTGGCAGAGGCGGGGGATGGTCGATTGTCCTGCCTTTCATGTAGCAGCCTTAATAGGGGGCAGAGGGCCCAGCTAGAGTTCATAGGTCTTGTCCTGTTTTGACTCTCCTCCCCTCCCCTTCCCTCCCCCCTTTTCTTTTTTCTTGTAGTGGGGATTGAACCCAGGGCCTTCATATTGAGCTATATCCCCAGCCCTTTTTTATTTTTAATTTGAGACAGCATCTCAGTAAGTCAAGAAGTTGCCCAGGTTGGGCTTGAACATCTCTTGCCTCAGTCTCCCAGGATGCTGGGATTACAGGCTATTGCCACAGCATCCAGCTGGTTTCTTTCTTTTAATATAACTGCTTTATTGAGATATAACTCATATATCATGCAATCCACCTCATCCATAGGATTTGATGAGTATAAACAATTCTTTACTTTCATAACCAAACAAAATACAAATTTAAAGGTATTTTTCTGATTGCCTTAAGAGTACAGACATTTTATTTGTTTATGTCCTGCCTGGGACTAAGTGATCAAATACTGTATCAGTGTGTGTCAACATTCCACTCAGGGGACTAGATCTACCAAGAAGTATGCCATCCTTGGAATTTACAGGTGAATGTTATCCCAAGCTCTCCGGCTGGATGGGCAAACTCTGGACAAGGTCAGGGTCTTCCTGATGCAGCAGAAAGTGGATCCTTTTTCTTAAAACTGTCAAAATTGAGTCTATCTCAAGTCTATCTCTGGAATAAGCATGAAACAGGCACAGACTGAACAGCTCCTGCTGTCCCAGTTCATTTCGTTAAAAATACCAGTGTCCTGTTCTTATTGTTGGGTCAATCAATATTGACCAATGACCCACTAGGCCGATAAATATGCACTTTTGAGTGAAAACAGTTGATTAGGGTTTCAGGGGATGCTTTTGTATTACTGCCCCCACAATACATGCTGTTGAATAGATAATAAGCTACATTTTATTATCAATTTTTGCAATCTCTACATATTAGCCTTTTATTACATGGCCTACAATGGGAAAAAAACGGGAGTGCTCTGTCTTAAACAAACTTGCCTAAAATGTCAGGTGTCTTGGCTAGATTTGTGATCAGAACTCCATAGCAGTTTTTTTAATCTGTAATTTCTAACAAGGGCTTAGAGAACTGGTATTTTGTCTCGATTGATTTTTGAGGGCTAATGCATTTACTTTGGAAACCAAAATAAAGTTGCTTTGCAGCTATTCTGTGATGAACTCTGAGAAGCTTGACTGCTGGCCTCACCTGAATGGAAAATCACAAGACCCCTCATGGAGTAGGTGGACCACTAAGTTACTTGCTCAGGTAACTTTCTCTGGAAGCACTTTGGCTCTTGTTGCTACATCAAAAAGTGAGTCAATTAAGTCCCTAAGTTCCACAGTATGGAGCACAACATTAACCAGTCACTTGTGTGGTCATAGAAAAACCTCAATACTTTTCCAGCACCACAATGACCACATAAGGACCCTTCACAGAGGTGGAGTGGTGCACACTGTGTGAAAGCAAACTTAGATGAAGGGTGTTTATATTAATGGACAAGATCCCATCTGCACTTGAGGCGAGGTACTTCTTTCTTGCTTGCTTGCTTTAGAGAGCTCTTCAAGGTCTCTGTCCCTGTCTTTGCAGGGAGAGCTGAAGGGTCTTAGTTTAGGAATCTACCCTTCCCTGCGCCCCACATACACATCTGTGCTCATCCTCAGCTCTAGCTCGATAATAGACACATGCCAATGGGATCTGCCACTGTTTGATTATTATTTATTTATTTATTTATTTATGGCCATTCAGGATGTTAAACTCAGGGCCTTCACATTGAACAACATCCCCCAGCCCTTTTTATTTTTTGAGAAAAGATCTTGCTAAGTCACTGAATTGCACAGGCTGGGCTCAAACTTGGGACCCTTCTCAGCCTCCCAAAGTGCTGGGATTACAGGCATGTGCCACTACACCTGGCCTGGTTACAGTATTTTATTCTTAGACCTCACCTTGATAATGCGATGCTTCCTTTTGCATGTTTTACCCAACTGCCTCCTCTTGTCATTCAGGCCTCGATCGACCTATTATTATATCTGTAAAGCCTTACTTGATTACCTGAGTCTGAATTAGGTTCCCTTCCCCAAGGGTCCCAGAGCATAGTCTCCTTATCACTGCGCTGTAATAGCCCATGTATCTTTCTGTCCCCCACTCTCACCTAGACTATAAATTGTGTAACAGCACCTGTTCACTGCTGTATCCCCAATTTCACATACAGTGCTAAGCACACAGAAGGTGCTCTGTAAAACTTCATCAAATCAATGAGTAAGTGAATTAATTCCATCAGTAACCCACCCCAGACTGCATCCTTGACTTACTCCTCAGTTGGAAATTGACACTATAGAACGGCTGATTTTAAGTAACATGACTTTCCTGTGAGTCGGCTTGGATGAATTAGCTGCAAGTCAATATGCCCCCAGGTGACCGAACCTACTTTATAAAGTATTAAATATTGATCAATTGAGTTACAAAAAATATGTGCCAAAGTCAATGGTTACACTTTTATTTTAATGACTTCTTACAGGAGCAAAATACTGTGGCTGATTAACTTTTGAGGTCCTTCTTGGCAGGTAATGATACGATCATGTCACCAGTTTATTATAAAAGTGACTGCACTGTATTTGTCACTAGAGGGAGAATATTTGTCCAAGTGAATGAAATGTAGATCCAAGTTTTTGAAGCAGAAGTTTGAAAGAAGGTGGCAGACTCTTTGCAAGTGCTGTCCTACTATGATATTTGAAACACCTCATTGAAAAGGTGAGGTTAGGGCTCCTGAGAGATCTCATGTGATGCTAGTTCCTTGGTGAGTTCACTGAGATCTACTGTCAGTTCTTCACCTTTGAAATTTAAAACACCTCAAATTCTGGCTGGGAAGTGGAGCTCAGTGGTAGAGCTCTTTCTTAGCAAACACAAGGCCCTGGGTTAGATCCCCAGCACCCCCAAGAAATAAAATAAAAATGAAACATCTCAAATTCACATTACTCAAAGCAGGGAGACAGTTTAGTAATTTACAGTGAAATATAGAAAAAAATCATAAAGGGAAAAACTATAAAGGGAAATATTAACAGATTTGAGTGGATAAATATTTAAAATCTCCTTACACAAAAATTCACCATAAATACAATTAATGACAAATGATTGATATCCATAGATAAAGGCCTCATACACATTAATGAAAGAAAGTCTTAACAAAAGGTAAGAGTTTCATTATCAAAGTGGGCAAAAGAAGTGTCCAAGAAATTCATAAAAGGGGAAACAGACTGGGCCAATCACTAGACATTCTGGCCCTTCTTCCTGTGGTCGGTGGCATGTCAGAGCCTGCTTTCAGGGCTTGAGGTGCTTATCGATAACTAAACTCAGTCGTGGTGAGAGCATTTACACTGCAGAAGTCAGCAAATGATGTACTACAAGGTTGTCCTGTGCTTTTTTCCTCAGGGAGCCAGTTGTTAAAACACTTACCTGCACACTACATGTGTTTTCAATCACTGCCTTTCACCTCTATCTTTCCCAACTACACTGAAACATACTCAAATCTTCTCTATATCTTTAAAGAAACCTCGCCCCCTACATCCTTGTCCAGCTGTCATACCACTTCTGTTTTCCTTCCCAGCCAATCTTCTCCAAAGAACTGGCTATACTTGCTGAATCCACTTATTCATTTCCCAATCGCTCTTCAACACATGTAAGCCATTTTTGGCAACCACCACTTTCCTAAAACAGCTCTTGCTGAGCTGAATGACTTTCACAAACCCTAAATTGTATGGTCAGTTTTATCTTCCTTGCTCTTTCTTGGGAAAAGGGTACTGGGTGTCTTAGTAACTTTTCAGTTGCTGGTACAAAATACCTGACAATCACAAGTTAAAGGAGTAAAGGTTTATTTTAACTCACAGTTTATAGAGGTTTTAGTCCATGGTTGACTGGCTCTAAGATAGGACGGTAAGGCAGAGGAGAAGTAATCCACGGCAGGGCAGGCAGGAAGCAGCCAGCCTGCCTGCCATCTTTCCTTTTATATTCCATCCAGGCTACAAGCCTATTGGTTAGTTCTACTCACACCCAGGGCAGGGCTTCTATCTTCAGTAAATCCATTCAGCCACACCCAGAACCCTGTGAATCCAATCAGTAGAGTAATCCAGTTATCACACACTCAGAATCCATATTCACATGCGCTAGATTCAGCCACTTTCAAAAACCTCCATCTATGAGTGCATAAGGTTTTGTGGGGACATCTAGATACAAGCCATAACACTGGGGATGGGATTCAGGACATCGTGCATGCTAGGCAAGTGCTCTACCATTAACCCACAACCCCCCCTCCTTGATCTCTTGACACTATTCAGTTCTGTCAACCATTACTTTCTCTTGAAATCTTCTTGTCCTTGAGCTTCAGTGACCTATGATCCAGACTGTTCTCCAACTTTTCCAGCTTTTCTTTTTTTAGTTACCTTTACAGACTCTTCCTCCCATTTCCACTTCCAAATGTTGGGATGTTCCAGGGATTAATCTTGAATCCTCTTCTCTCCTTTGCTAATTTCATCCATTCCCATGGGTTTAAATGTCACTTATACACCAATGAATTCTATATTTATATCTTTCCTCTGAGGTACAAGGTCATCTTTCCCTACATGTCTCAAAATCATCTCAAACTCCATATATCCTAAACTAGAGCCAAAAACTTTGTCCCTTTCCCCAAATCAGAGGTTTTCCAGTGTTTAGCACCTCAACAAAATGTACCATCAGATCAGCCAGAAACCTAGGCGTCATTCTTGGTATTTTTGTCTTCCTCATTCCCCCATCATCAAGTCTGGGTTGTCTTTATCTTCTAAATATCTTCTCTTCTCTTCATCTTCACTTCTACCATCCTTGCACAAGTCTCAATGACCTCTCGGCCTCCTAATTGATCTTCCTGCCTCCTAATTCTTCTCTTTAATACACTCTCTACACTGAAGCCAAAGGAAATTTTCAGTGCATAAATGTGACCATATTATACTCACTCTTGTTTTAAGCCCCTCAGTACCTTCCTGGGACAGTTAAAGTGGAGTGTCAATTTGATTAGCTGGAGAGCCACCTAGGGTATTGGTGGAGTACATTTCAGGGTATGTCTGGAGGGTAGTGGGGGCATGATCTTGGGTACTGTATCTGGCTTCTGTCCTCTTCCTCTCTGGTGCTGTTCCCCTGCTCTGCTTCTCAACCACCGTGAACTAAGTAGCTTTTCTCTGACACACCCTTCAACCAGGATGTTCCTGACTTGGAGCTTGCTGACCATGAATCAAATCCCCTGAAACCATGAGTCAAATTAAACCTCTCCTCTTTTAAACTGCAGGTGTCAGGTGATTTGTCACAGAATTGACAAAACTGACCAATACACTTCCAATTGCTTTTAAGATAAAAATAAACCCCTTACAATGGCCTAGGGCCCTGCATGACCTTACTCCATGCTTGCCATCCCAGTCTTGTTTCACATCACTATAGTCCCTTGGCACTTTAGCCACGCTAGTTTTCATTCTGTTTCTTTTTTTTTTTTTTTTTTGGTACCGGGGATTGAACTTGGGACCTTGCACTTTCGAGGCAAGCGGTGGAACCACTGAGCTAAATCCCCAGCCCTCTTTTTGTTTCTTGTTTTGTTTTGTTTTTTTGGTACCAGGGATCGAACTTGGGTCCTTGTGCTTGTGCAGCAGGCGGCGAAACCACTGAGCTAAATCCCTGGCCCCCTTTCTGTTTCTTAAGTAGAGATTTCACATATGCTCTTCCTTTACCTAGGAATGTTCTTCCCATTTCCCTTGTTCCTTTATCTTGTAGACTCCTAGTTAATCTTCACATCTCAATTCAGACATCATTTCCTTGAAGCCACAATACTGACACTAACCTGGTAAATGAAGTAAAATCTGTCTCCACCCCCTCCCCCTCCAATGCCATTTGTGCTCATGGGGTACCACAAATATCTTCTGAATTGCAGTTTATTCTTACTGCAGTTTTATTTTTGTATTTCTCTGTGAGTTATTTGATTGTTTTCTGCCATCCCTACTAGACTATAAGCTCCATGAAGCAGAGAGCCAGTCTGTTTTTGCTTGTCGTTAATGTCTAGCACCTAGTCTAAGACATAACATACAGTAGGTGCTCAGATTAATAAATCACATAGTGACCTTCATGTATAGGATATGTATAAAACTATGCCAACTAATATTTCTCCTTTTGCTATGGCTAAGAATTACATTTAAACCTGAGATTTTTTTTTCAGTGCTAGGAATACAACTCCAAACCTCACACATGTTAAACAAGAGTTTTACTGCTAAGCTACATCCCCAGCCTGTGATGGTTCATTTTGTATGTCAACTTGACTGGGCCAAAGGATATCTGGAAATAGGGTATTTCTGTGAGGATCTTTCTGGAAAAGATGAGCATTTGAATTGGTGGACTGAATAAAGTACATGGACTTCCCCAATTGGAGCATCCTCCATTCTGTTAAGGGCCTGAGTAGAATGAAATGGCCAGGGAGATTGAATTGGCTCCCTGTGCCTGACTGCTGAGCTGAGACATTGCTCTTCTCCTCCCCTTGGATTGGGACAGAACCACTGAGTTCCCTGGTTCTCAGGCCTTTGGACTTGGAGTAGAATTTTATACCACTGGTTTTCTTGCATCTCTATGTTACAGATAATAGTAGATTATTAAACTTTTCAGCCTCCATAATCATGTGTCAGTTCCTTATAATCAATTCCCTGTGTTATTTTCTCTATATACACGTACAGTATATGTATGTTAATGACATGTATATTAATGATAGGGATATGTTCTGAGAAATGCATCACTAAGTGATTTCATCACTGTAGAGATATTATAGAACATTTTTACACAAACCTAGATGGTATTGCTTTTTACACACCTAGACTATATGGTATATATATAAATATTATGAATATATATGCATATATATATATATATACACATACACATGGTATAGCCTATTATTGCTAGGGCCATTTACTCCACATAAGAGTAAATCAGGGCTGGGGATGTAGCTCAGTGGCAAAGCACCTGCCTGGCAAGCGTGAGCCCCTGGGTTCAATTCCCAATACCAAAAAAAAGAGTACAGCAAGCAAGAGAGAATGATGCAATAAACACAAGATGTATGAGGCTGCTGCTGAGATAATACTGTAGACTTTTTTTTCTGGTACTGGGGATTGAACCCAGGGCCTTTTTACTGAGCTACATCCCCTGCCTTTTTTTATAATATGGTCTTGCTAAGTTTTCTAGGCTGGGCTCTAAATTGCAATCCTCCAGCATCAGCCTCTCAGAGTGCTGGGATTACAGGAATGTGCCATTTTACCTATCTCACTGCAGATTATTTTACAGTAATGTGTGTGTGTGTGTGTGTGTGTGCACGCACATGCACACGCGCGCACTGGGGATCAAACCCAGAGCTTGTGTATGTATTCTACAACTGAGCTACATTTTCAGCCTAGTAATTTTTTTATATAAGTGGAAGTACACACTAAAACAATGATTAAAAGTATAGTACAGTAAATCCATAAACCAGTAACATAGTCATTATTAAGTATTATGTAGTGCACATAATTGTATGTGCTGTACTATTATACAACCATCATTGCAGTAGGTTTGTTTACACTGGCACCACCACAACTGTGAATAATGCCTCATGCTGTGACATTATAATGGCTACGATGTCACTAGGTGACGGGTATTTTCAGCTCCATGGTAATTTTACAGGACTACCAGCAGATATGTGGTTCATGGTTGATGAAACATCATTATGGGGTGTGTGTGTGTCTACATATAACTCCATTGCTTCTGCTTCTCAGAGAATCCAGACTAATACCAAGCTTAATCACAGCAAATATGAACATTCCAGGAGTAGCATATTTGAATTCTGTCTTTTGATCCTTGTGTGTCATATCTAATTTATTGACCCGTAAATCTGTTTTGGTATGAGATGACCAGTGGTGATAGTGAAGCCAGTGTCTCACCAAGGTGTCATTGCTACCTTTTCTGGCTCTTTGTCTTATTTCAATCCTTTCCCTTGTGACTTGTCTGTGGAAGATTACAAGGCCGTTCGTTTGGGTTGAGACTTTGTTTAGATTCTGTACCATAGCTATGGGCTGCTGATTAATGCCACTCGACTCAGAACTCGTCTTTTTCTTTTCTTTCTTTTTGTTTTTTTTTTGTTTTGTTTTGTTTTTTTGGTACAGGGGATCAAACTTGGGACCTTCAGTTTTCGAGGCAGGCAGTGGCTCCACTGAGCTAAATCCCCAGACCCATAATCTTTTTCTTTTGGAATATAACATACATCCAAGTCTCTTAAAGCATAAAGATAGAGCAGAATAAGTATTTATAAAGAAAACACCCACGTAACCGCCACCAAGTCAGGAAGGTAAACATTGGTTTTATTGCCTATATACTACATGTCTTGGATGCCTTATGGCTGATTTTGTATTTGATTATATATAAACATACTTTGTATTTCTGCATATATGTATCTGTGTGTATATACATAAACATAAACCAAAACTTTATATTTCTGTGTGCATATATGTAAAACCATACTTTGTTTGTTTATAAATCCCGCAGTGCCTAGAGTAGTGCTCTAGATATGGCAGGTGCCTAATACATTTTACATGATTGTACTCTAAGACTCTAGGAAGACTGCTGAGGACTAATTTTGGCAAATGAGAAGCATTTGAGGAAATACAAAATTATATCGTTTGTCTAAATCAATGTGTACAAAGCAGGTAAAAGGATAATGAGCTGATCATGATGTGGGTGGAAAACCCAACCTCTTGAGTTCTGGCTCCTGCCTAGGACTATTGCAGCATCCTTTGTTTGTTTGTTTGTTTGCTTGTTTGTATGTGTTTGAGACAGGGTTTCATTATGGAGTCCAGGTCAGCCTCGAACTCACTATGCAGCCCAGGCTGGCATTGAACTCCTGCCTCAGTCTCCTGAGCACTGAGATTATATGTGTGCCACCATGCTGGGTCTTGTAGTACCCTCTTAACTGGTCTCCCTGCCCTCCAGTCTTGCCCTCCTTCAATCAGTTCTTCATATGGCGACTCAAGTAATCTGCAGAAACATAGATCTCGCTGGCGTGCCGCTGCTCAGTGCATTCATGCTAGTCGTTCTTCAACTTCGATGTATCTCAGAGCCACCTGGAGAGGTTGTTACAAACCCATATTTCTTCTCCCCTACAGAGATTCTGACTAACAGATCTGAGGTGAGGTTTAAGTGTAAGGAGCACTACAGGTGATTCTTTTTAAATGAATATATAAGATAAAAAATTGTACATAATTTTGAGCGAGTTAGGTATCTTTCTCTTACTATAACAAGTACCTGAAATAATCAACTTATAAAGGAGAAAACATTTATTTTGGCTGATACTTTTGTAGGTTTCGGTCCCTGATTGATTTATCCTGTTGTTTTGGGGCCTGTGGCAAGGCAGTACATCATGGTCAGAATGTGTAGTGGAGAAAAACTGTTCACCTCATGTGAGTCAGAGAGCAAGGAGAGAAAGAGGAAGAGGCCAGGGTTCCAAATCCCCTTTGAAGGCACATCCCCAATAACCTAAAGACCTGCCAATGGGCCCCTACTTCTTTTAAATAAAATCACCTTTAAAAACTTGATTGCTGTGCTACTTATTTCTTGGAGCTTTGATTTGCAGATTTTTTTGCAGTGATAGGAATCAATCAAATTCAAGACCTATGTGCACACTAGGCAAGTGTTCTACCACTGAGCTATGCTCCCGGCCCTAGAATTTATTTCTGTCTAACTGTAACTTAGTACCTGTTGACCAACCTTTCTCCATTCCTCTCTCCCTCTTCTGGGGCACATTAAGAATCACCCATTAACAACCATGGCTTCAGCCAGGAGTGGTGCCACATGCCTGTACTCCCAGCAACCGGGAGGTTGAGGCAGGAGAATTGCCACGAGTGCAAGGCCTGCCTGGGCTACATAGTGAATTCAAGGCCAGCCTGAACTACAAGCAAGACCTTGTCTCAAAAAACTAAAAAAAGGGCCGAGGATTTAGCTCAGTGGTGCTACCGCCTGCCTCGAAAGCGCAAGGTCCCAAGTTCAATCCCTGGTACGCCGCCCCGCCCCCCCCCAAATAACATGGCTTCAAAAGCTCTTTATTTCCTACAGATTGAAACTTCAGCATTCTTAGGGTGGCATACAGGCCCTTATAGGGTGCCCCCCAGCCTTATTGGTACTGGGGTTGAATGGAGGGCCTTCACACTGAGCTACATCCCCAGCTCTTATTTTTATTTATTTATTTTATTTTTGAGATCAGGTCTCATTAAGTTGCTAAGTGGTCCAGGCTGGGCTTGAACTTGCCATCCTCCTGCCTTGGCCTCCCAGAGTGCTGGAATTCTAGGTGTGCACCACCACGCCCAGCAAGGGTAGCCCTTTTTATGCTGACTTTATTTCCTCCATGCCACTCCACTCCCATGACACTGTCACCATAATCTCCTGCTTGAACTTCTACAACAGTCAACAGTGTCTTAGTCCATTTTCTGGTGCTAAAACACAAAACTGCAGACCGGGTAAGTTATAAAGACAAGAGGTTTATTTGGCCTCACGGTTCTGGAAGCACAAGATCTAGAGGACTCATCTGGTGAGGGCTGCCTTCCTCCTCCACCTCCCTTTATTTATTTATTTATTTTGGTACTGGAGATTGAACTTAGGACCTTGAGCTCAAGAGGCAGGCTTGGTGCCACTGAGGTAAATCCCCAGCCCTCTGTACCTCCTTTTGTGTGGTTCAGAATTGAAAGCATGGTGATGGTCTTCTTGCTGGCCTAGTTCCCTTGTAGTGCAGGGTGTCACATGGTGAGAGTCAGGGAGCACACATTTGTTCTGGTCTTTCTCCTTCTTATAAAACCATGATAACTCAAACATGGGGGCTCCATCTAGGTTACTTTATCTAATCCTAATCATCTCCCAAAGGCCCCACCTCTAAACACCATAGTCAGATGACATTTCCACCCCTCTCAGTACCTCATACATGAGTTTTTGGATGGGACAAGCCATATTTGAACCATAGTAAACAGTGACCTGAGTCCCAGGTCCTAACTGCTTTAATAACTTTCTGCTCCAATTTTTTTCCAAGCTGGAGCCAGAGTGACCTTTCAAAATTGCAAATATGTTCATGCCACTCCTCCGCTCAAAAGTGCTCAGCAGCTCCTCACTATGCATGGGACAGTTTCTCCTCCTCATTCAGGTGGCACAGCATCTGGTTATCATGATGCTCTTTCCAGAATGTCATGAAATAATTGATATATTAAATCCCACCATATGAAATAAAACACATTTCAAAAGAACACTTCTGCTAGCAGAAAATATGTCTACATTATGTGTGCGCAATATAAAATCCTAGCCACAAGCACAGATGTCCATAAAAAATAAACTGTTGAATTAAGCATGATCAGTACTGGAATTGTCTGTTTAATATTCATTTGTTACTTGTTCACTCATTTTGTTGCTTGCTAGTGGATAAGCAAGAGCATCTGTCAAAGATTTAGGAAAAATTTATGGTTAAAAAAACTTAAAAGAGAGAAATTTCTACCTATTAACTGATCTATTTTTCACTGTGAGCATCCCATTTGCACTGGGCACAATTCCAGGCACTGAGTGAGTAGGCATTGTCTCTGGAGAGCATTTTGAGAATCCCTATTCTGGAGCAAAAAGCCCAAGCAACTTGTTACGACCAACGTGACACTTGGAGATCTGGCCCCAGTTTATCTTCCGGTCTCATATCATTTATACTCACTGTCTCCTCCACCATTCCTTCTGGTCAAGACTTGGAATTCCCTAAATATTCCCCGTCCCTCCATTTTTTCAGGGATCTGGGGGGTGGAACCAAAGGCCTCATGCGTGTACTCTGCCACTGAGCTATACCCTAGCCCTAGCCCTGCCCTTTCTGTGATCTTGCACACGCTGTTTCCTCTACTCTCTCCTTGACTGCCAGATAAACCACTCCTCCTTCTGGGAGACGCAGTCCAAATGGCTCTTCTTTGAGGTGACTTCCCTCACCTCCCTGGGCCTCTTCCTCTCCAGGGTCTTGCTTCTGACTGATTATATTCCTTATCACATTACTGGTTATCTGTGGAGCTATCTGCCAAGTGGCCTGGAAGCTCCTTAAGGTTGAGGTAGGGGCTCTTGCTGCCCATTTGTTCTTTTGTCCTCTAGCACTTGGCACAGTCACTAATGTACAGCTGAGATGCAGTGAATATTTGTGGAATGAATGTAAAATTCGAAAGGAAGCAAAGTTTATCTTCAGAATCCTTTTAGCTCCACACAGGGATCTCCTGTACTCCTTTTTTCTTCTTTTCCAATGGTTATGCATATTATTTATTTAGTTAATTAGTACATGAGTGTAGTACATAACATTTACATTCCTTGTACATGCACATAACACATAGTAATTCCCTTTTCATCCCCTTTCCCTTCCCTCCCTCTTCTCTGCCACTCATTTCTTGAGTCCCTCCTTTTTATTTTTTGGTACATTTGCAGTCTGCAATACTTACATTCTGTGTGTGGAGTTGGTACATGTATATAACACATCCCTTTCCTTTTTTTCATCCCTTGTCCCTTCCTTCCCTCCTACCCTCTCTCCATCTCTTGATCCCCTTCCCCTTTGAGAACCATCTGTCTCCCTACTTCCTATTAACTATTTTGTATTTTGCTTTTTATTTTTACTCAGGGCTTCTCATATAGGAGAAACCATGTGATACTTAAGCTTGTGTGACTGATTTATTTTATTTAACATTATGGTCTCAATTATGTACTCTCTCATTATGTACTATTTTATAAGCACCCCTTCCCTAACCCTAAGCACTCCATACCCTCCTGCTGCCCATTCTCCAAGTTCATCAGGATCTGCTACTATTGGCAGTGGCCCAGGCTTCAGATTCTTCCCTCCATACCCTACCATCCTTTCCAGTCCTGAGTCCTGTCTTTCCAGGGCTAGATTTTCAGATAAACCAGAGATTGGCAAGCTTTAGGGTAAATTAGAATCCCTTGATGGACTTGATAAAACACACATTGCTGGGTCCCTGCCCAAGAGACTGTGATTCAGTAGATCTGGAGGAGGGAGAGGCTAATAATTTGCATTTTTTAAACTTCCCAGATGAAGCTGATGCAGCTGGACAAAGACCACATTTTGAGAACCGCTGAAATTAACGTAAGGCAGGGGGCAGCAGGTGACAAAGCACAAAGTAATCTTTAGTTCATCTTTACTCTGCCCCTTCACTGAGTTTCTGACTCAACTGTTGCTGTCTGGATTTGGTTAACCCCACATCATTTTCTTTCTGCCTTGCCTTATCTTCTTCCTCCAACTTGCTGATCTTGCTTTTCAGATTGTTCTCTGGGTTTTTCCACTTGAGACCAACTCTACTGTCCCTTTCTTTCTCCTTTTGTGAAGCCATGGTTTTAGGACAAAGTCTTTTTCTAAGCCCTTAGCTCCATTTTATCCCCCACCTCATCTTATCTGGTGTTAGTGCCCGGGCCTGCTTCAGCAGTGAGAGTGACCTTTCTAAAGTTTGGCTCCCAGCAGGGCTCACTGTAATCTAGCCAGGACAGCCACTTCCTCTCCCAGGCGGGGGAGTCTGGCTCCACAAACAACATTAGCATGCTAATGACAGTCACCTGCTGGCCCCAGGGAAGTTGTGGCTTGCTCCAGCTTCCTTAAGCACGATGGAAATGCTGAAAATGACCCATTTACATGCTTCCATACATTACTTCACTCAACAAAAATTGATTGAGCACCTGCTGGGCACTGTGCTGGGCCTAAGGGACCTCACAAGGACGCATTAAATATGCATGTTTGTTCAGGGCAGTGCGGAGAGTCCCAAAATACCTTTTCATAAAAGTGATCTTATCACTTCATTCATTAGTGTGGACAGATAGTCAAGGAAGAAAACCCACCAACTCATTACAGATGAGAGTTCTTGCCACCTGAGCCCTTCTATTTCCCCTGCACCTGTGGAGGTGACCTGGGAGGCATGGACCTGAGAAGTTTCCAAACTTCTTTGTTGAAATGAACTTTATAATTCACATCCTTCAATCATTGGTCCACTTCCTTGGCTGAGGTAAGGTATGTAAAATCCAGAATACAGTGAACTAAAACCTCTCTACATTTTGACATGGACGTACATATACACACACACACACACACACTGATACACCAGCCAGCACACACTATGGTCACAAAAACCTTTATATATACACCAACACATCACTGAAACACATCAACAAGCACACAATGGTGTATGCCCACATCTGTCCTTATACGCCACAGACCCACATCAGCAAATACACACAAATGAACAAGCCAGGTGAATAAGCCAAGACACACATTGACACAGATAAACACACTGACATGTACAAATGCACACCTACTTATGTATCAACACCAACACACACCGTGTTGCATGGAAACCAGGAGGCCCAGGCCCCAGGAGGGGCTTGCAGGGCCAGATGGCAGGGCTTGGAGGAGACAAAGAGTTGTGGGAGGCTTGAATTCTACACCTGGTCCTACACTTTTGAGGAAGGGCCCTCCGAAAGGTTCTGATTGTCTCCAGGGACAGGCAGGAGTGTGGGACAAGAGGTTAGGGCACCAAGGATTCCCAGCTAAGGTGCTCCAGTGCTAGGAGAAAATGTAAGGGACTTCGGTAAGCAGGAAACTCTAACTGGTGAGGGGGTGGGGAAGGCAGGTAGGATTCCTGGGGAGCCCAGCAGCCTTGGACTACCACCTGCCACCTCTCCAGTTAGCAGCTCTAATTTTGCCCCTGCCCAAACCCCTTGCACCAGTCAGAGCTCCGAGCCAGTGGCCTGGGGCTCCATCCCATCCTCCCAGCCCCAGCCTTGGCTGGGGAAGACACCTTTCCCTACCAGACACTCATGGGGGAAGCAGCCAGTCACCTCTGACTCCCTGCCCCCATCGGTTCACTGCCTCACTGCAGTTCCTCAAACTTAGCCCTGGTCCCAAGTGTCACTGCCATTGCAGTCCAGGGTCCAATCCCTCCCCCAGGCTGTGTCTCAGCACTCCAGAGGGTCTCAGAGACTCCATCTGCCCCTCTTCTTTGCCACCACCATCTGTCCTGTGGGCCTGTGCCATCTGTCCCACCAAACTCCCCTATACTGGTCCCTGCTTGTGCCAGGCTCTTCTCTTTAGGCCATTCTTGGGTCTCCAGAGCAATGATGAGGCCCAGTGCACACCAACTGGAATACTTGGCTCTTCCTGACAGACAGTGCCTACAACTACCCTCTCCTGGTATCTCTTCTTTCTTTTGTCCCCTCCCCCAAACCGTCTCTCTCCCGTCCAGGAAACTCTTAACGGAGCACTTCCTGAATACAAGGCTCCGCACCGGGGCACTGGGGACACGTTTTGGGGAGTCCTTGTTGTCAAGGTGCACAAGGAACATAAAGAGCTCCCTGAGTGAGGGAGAAGCGTTGTCTGTGGAATCTGGTGCCAGGGAAGTTCCTTCGTGGCCACTCAGTTTCCTTGCCTCCCCTCTTTTTTCCTCTCTCCCCAGTTCCTTCTCCTCTCTCCTGCCTCCCCCTCAGCAGCTTCCGCCCTGGGCATCTGCGGGGCACCCTCCCAGCCCCCCCCCCCATTCCCGATCCCTCTCTGAGACCAAGGATCAACCTTTTTTGGGAGTGCAATGTCCTGCTCGCTTGGGGCTCCAGCAAGCCAAGTTTGCTTTGCTCGCCTGTTTCAGGGAGCTAGCAAGGGGCCAGTCCCACGGGAAAGGGGAGGTCACTAGGGCTGGAGAGGTGGAGAAGTGCAGGAGCAAAGGAGACAGGCGCTCAAAGTCCTAGCCTTGGGGGCTCTACATTCTGCGAAAATGCCGGCTACGTTGTCCCGGGTGGAATTAGGATTAAAGGAGAATGAGAGAGGCAGAGATAGAGAGAATCACACTGGCGGCCGCTCCCCCTCACCTGTCTCTCCATCCCGACCCACAGAGCCACAGAACTGGGGACCTTCGGTCTCTCCGGAGACTGGCCCCGACGCTAGAAGAGTGGGTTAGTCTGAGCCTGTGCTCACGCCGATCATCTACAGCTGGGTTGAAGAGAGGAAGCGTGAGGTCCGTTGTATTAAGTACCCAAAGGTGGCGAGCTCGGTTTTACGAAATTACAGTATCCGAAGCTTGGGAACCCCAGGGCAGCAGGGGCATCTCAGGACCCCTGGCCTCAGGCTCCACAAGTCACAGCTCACTAGCGGGGCCGCAGCGCAGCTTCCTCTAACCGTCCCTTTTTAACCTCCAATGTGGAGCTGCAGGTGCCGCAGCCCCTCTACCACCCCCCAGCCACCCACCACCCCTTCAGCCTCAGTAGCACTCCCGGCCAAAGAGTGGGGTAGGCGACAGTGGAGCTTTGAGACTCCAGCTGGCCACCGGCGCTCGCATCCAAGCACCCTGGGATCTCGGTGGAGAGCAAGAGGGGTCCGGGATCCAGGCAGAGGGAGAGGAGGACTGCAGCGCTCAGCCACGGAGCTGGGGCGGGAGGGGGGAGGGGCGGGGGCTCCCTTCCAGCCTCGGGTCTGGGGACTCGGGGACGTGAGGGAGAGCAGGGGGGTGTGACAATTCAGCAGAGGTCGGGCCATACCACGGAGCCCAGTGGCGGGGGGGGGGCAGAGGACGTGGTCACCGAGGGGAGCCCCCGCCCCCCTTCTTAGAAGCCTACGGCTGGGGTTGAAAGGAGAATTGGAACTGGGTTCGCTGTAAGGGGGAGGCAGCGCGTTAAATCCGCCCCCTCCCCATACCCTACTTCCCAGGGGGTGGGCGATAGAGGGGAAGTTGGGGTTGGAGCAGCGGCTAGGGGGCTCCTCCCTTGCACCTCCCCCCACCGGACTTGGTCGCGCCCGAAGTGTAACACTTTCTCTTTGTCGAGGAGCTCCTCTGTTTCCTGTGCAGTAGCTCCCATTGCGGCGGCACCCTTGGCAGCCCTGGAGGACGCAGGAGCGATGGCAGCGACTGATATAGCTCGCCAGGTGGTGAGTGCCGGGCTTGGATACTAACGCTTGGGCCAGGGGCCGGGGAGTATCGAGGAGACTTGGCCGCGGTCACAGCACCCGTGAGGAGGGCAATGGGCAGCACCCAGGAGCCTAGGCATAGCGAGACTTTTGCTCTCGGGGTCAGCGGCTGGGTCCCCCAGCCTACCGTGGAGAACGGTATTGGCGGGCAGGCGGGCGGGCAGGGGGTCTGGCGAAGCCTGCCTGCGGGCAACTCAACTTGCTTAGCGGGAGAGCTGCAGCAAGCGCCACCGCCTCCCTCGCTGCAGCTGCGGCCCCGCCGCTGGGGCGTTGCCGAATGAATGGCCGCGCAAGCCGCAGAGCCCCCCACCCCCACCCCCGGGTCCCTGGCCCCTTTGCCTTGCCGCGCCCCTGCGAACAGCTGCTGGCTGGGACTCGGGCTTTCTGGGGAAGAGGGACACAGGGCTAGGCTTAGCCTGGGGCTGAAGGTAGAGAGTGTGAGGGGGGCGGGGAGACGACTGGCTGGAGTAGGGTTTCTCCATATGCATTACATATGTGACTGCGTCTGTGTGTCTATCAGTGTGTGCGCGCGTATATGTGCACGCGTGCGCCGTCGTGCCTTCCCTTGGCGGGCGGCAGTGGCGCCCAGGTTCTGTCTGTGACCCTAGATGAGAGTGTGTCACCTCTGTGGTGTGCATGGGCGCATGTGAATGCCTCTGTGTCTGCTTGTGTTGTGTGCCTCTGGGTCCCATTTGTGCGTCTGTGTGGGATGCAGTTCGCTGGTCTGTAGGTGGCTGCGTTTCTGAGCGGGCCTCTGGGGGACTGTCTCAAGTATGTGTTCAGTGTAAGTGGGCTTGTCTGCCAAAACCTGTGGAGCTGGCTTCTTTCTATGAGGACTCGGGAAAATAAAAGTGAGACTTGCAAAAGCAGTGTCGTCTCGTTTTGTTGGCGACCAACTCTGGAAAAAAAAAATTCATTTAAAAAAACTAAATTTTCCAGCCTGGCGTGTGAAGACAAATTATATCGAAGTGACCTGAGGCTCCATGTTTGTTTTCTCAGACCAGAAGTTTGGTTGCAAAGAGAGATGATTCCATTTGAGGAACAATCTAGCTTTTCTATTCATCCATGGGCATCTGAGATTTTAAGAAGTCTACAGGCACCCTAAGTTGAAACAAAAGAGTGAGGTAGAGGTCGGTTAAATCCTGTGACACCAAATACTGCTTTGTGAAAATCTGTGAACCACAAAAATAATGTTAAACCTTGTAGCTTATTTATTTAGAGAAATAGTTCATGCAGTGCAGTTCCCATGCAAAAAAAGAAAAAAACACCCAAACAACAACAACAACAACAAAACAGCCTGTGGTATTTGGTTTAATTGAAATTGATTAGTTTTCAAGATCTGAATCTAGAGTCTGACAGTATTTTCTCTGTAGGATAGGGGAGTTTATTTCATCTCCTGCCCCAGTCTGGAAGGTCAGGATCATTTCTTTGGAACCTTCCCCAGCGCCTGCACACCCCAGCACAGAGCCCTTTCTGCAGTGTGGAAGGACGAGTGGTAGATAGGAGCCAGTACCCTGTGATGATGGAATATGAGAGAATTCTCTTCACCCCTAAGATTGGCACTGTGGTGTTTTGAGGGCTTCCCAGAATGCTTCTGTTCCTTGTTACCTGCATTTTAGAGAGGGCATAGCATAAGTGGAGGAGATAGTCTCCTGGATTAACCTTGCTCTCTGTAGTGACCAAAAATGACACTAATGATTTTTTTCATCAGATAATGAATTTGCATCGACCTGTCCATACAGTATCACCAGTCTCCATTGCCTAGATTAGGATTGCAGGACCGATGTTGCCAAGGGGAACATTCCAGAAGGTTGTTTCCCCTTAAGCACAATTTTGACAATCCAAAGATCCCTTTTGTTCTGAAGATGGGGCTGGGGGTAGTTTAGGGCCTCTTGGTTTGCTTTGCATGGCTCCAGTAGGCTCTGGCTGGCCTTGCCATACTGTACACTGAAGAACATAATTGTATGCCAGATTCCGAAGCTGAAAGAGCAGCCCAAGCACTTGAGACCTTGTTATCGTGATAAATGGGTTTCTGGGAAAACTGACGTCACTCTCCATGCCTCCCTCCCCCAAGCCAGTGAAGCTCTTATTTATGTGTCATTTGTCTCTCTGTTCTCTTTTGTGTCTGCAAGAAGTTGTAATTTACTAGAGGACGATAGAATTGACTCCAGAGACCTTGCTGCTGATTCTTCCAAGGAACATACATCTAGGGTTTGGGAAGAGACTCATGAATAAGCCTAAGTATGGCTAGTTTAGGAATTCTTTTTTAATAATCTCCGAAACATGGTGGCATGCAAGTAGCACCCTGGGATGTGTGTGTGTGTGCATGTGTGTCAGAGGCGGTTAAGAGTCACTGTGGTTAAATATCCTTCATGGTTAAACAAGCCTGAGAGGCGTTAGGTAGGGCCTATATTTGGGGACGAATGCAACTAAGTTCAATTCTTGTGTGCATAATTCAATTCCATCCCATTTGACTGAACACCACAAAGGATTCTGTATGACAGTCCTATTTTATCACTGTGTCCATAGGTATTTGTTTGACAGATATGTCCAACACTATAGCTAGCCCTTGTGGACTTACTTTTTCTTGTTGCTGAGACAAAATGCCTGATACCCAAAGTTAAAGGAGGAAAGGTTTATTGTAGCTTATGGTTTGTAGAAGTTTCAGTCCATAATCAGCTGGCTCCAAGACAGGGTGTCTTGGCAGATGGGTATCAGAGGAGAAACAGTTCATGGCAAGCAGAAGGCAGGAAGGCAGTAAAGTTGCAAGCAGCAAGTGACAACAGTAGTTCTCTTTCTGTCCCTTATATTTTATCCAGGCTACCTACCCTTAGGGCAAGTAGCACTCACACCCATGGCAGGGCACCCTTAATCCTAGCATTACACCATGAATCAATCCTAGGATCACATACTCTAGATCCAGCCGCCTCCAAAAAGCCCCATCTATGACTGCATGAGGCTTTGGGGGACATCTAGATACAAGCCATAACATCAACTATACAAAAAAATAGTGGACCTAGGTCATGGTTTTTAAGCTTCCAGTCTAGTTGGAGAGACATATTGCAGGCACTGTAAGATAATTAGAGAACTACTGGAGATCATTAGGGTATCCTACCACCTGATTACTGCCTCTAAGGTGGGTTGGGCTGCTATTAATATATAGTCTGAGAGGTTATATGACTTATCCCAGGTAACCTTGCAAGGCACAGGGCAGGCTCTAAAAGCCATATCTACTATGTTTTACACTGGGCTGTTTCTTTCACTATTGTGTTTTGGGGTCCATACTGCAAGTGCTGGCCCCCAGAAAGAACAGTCTGGTTGATTCTAGCTTGATCCAGTCCCACAAAGTTTTGGTTTCTCCAGTGGATATCCAGGTAATGATCATTCTCCCTAATGAAAAAACTTGCAGGGGCTAACTTTGCCCTACAAAATTAGCTGGGCTTGGCCTGGGGCATCTATCTCAGAGCAATTGCATGCCCTTGAGAAGAAGATTGCTGCTGCACTCTCTTCTTCTTAGCAAGTGGTAGTTAGCCTTTGTTTCCCCTTGAAGTGCCCTGCCTAGGCTAACCCTACTCAGTAAAGGTAACATTGTATTCCAGGCAAGGAAAACAAAACCCCAATATTACCCATAGCTCTCCTGGGGACATAGCACTGAAGAAAATTTACGGGGCTCCAGATAATAAAAATTATTGACTCTGAGTCAAGGGCATCTGAACACTCATGGTACTATCTTCCAACTATTCTGTGTTTGAGATTTTTCAAAATAAAGAGTTGGAGGAGCTTTACAGTGCCCCTCCAATTCACACGGCCCCTTCCCTCAAGGAGTGTGCGATCTAGTGCCGGAAGTAGACACAAATCCTCATGTGTGCGGCACACAGAGCTCCTGCCTGCCATGAAAATTCATGACAAGGGGACCTAATCCAGCTGTGGATGGAGGCGGTAGGTGACAGAAAAGGCTTCCTGAGGGCTTCAAATAGGAAATGGGTAGGTGTGAAGATGGATGAGATGTCGCTTCTGCTCCCTGGCTGGGAACATTTCATTTATTAATTCCCCTACTATTATTATTTTTATTCATTCCTTCAACATTTATTTGTTGGGGGCAGACTCTGGAAGGCCCTGTACCAGGTTCTGGGGATATAAAGGTGGCTAGGGCATGCAGGAACTCTGTCCTCTTGGAGCTTCCAGATGAGAGGCAGGAATAAGCCCTCTTTCCTGTTCACATTCTAAATCCTGGAAATGTGTTAGCGGTGTGCTTATTACAAAGCTGCATCACAGCAGAGTGATTTGTCTGTGTAGTAAAATGAGATTTCAATCTGCAGTCATATGTATAGCATTTACTTTGTGGAGTCTCTGTTTTAAATTTTCTATTAACTGCTGGCTTTGTTACCCAGCATGCCCCTTCCCTTTGTGTGCTATAAGGAAACAAACCCATTGTAGTTGCCTGTGCAAAACTATTAGGAAGATGAATCCTCTGGAAAAAGGTATTCCAAAACAAAATAGGACTGATTTCTGAACTTGCCTGGGTTTCTAGATTATCAGAGCCATGGTTTAATGTTAGCATGAACAATTGGGAAGTACTTTTAGTTGCATGTATGCTACAGTCACTTTCAAGATAGATGGAAAGAAAGAGGGAAAGAAAAGAAAGGCAGGGGAACATGGATATATGTAACATGTTTCTCTTCACTGTCTTAAAATACTATATGATTTCATTTTTCTCAATAACTTCTTGGACAAGGTTTTGCTTTTGCTTGTTTTTTTGAGACACGTTTCACAAAGTTGCCCAGGCTGGGTTTGTATTTGCCATTCTTCTGGCTCTTCTGAGTGCTGGGATTACAGGTGTGCACAGCCATGCCTGGGCATGGACATGTATTGTTCTCTTCATTTTATGTGTGCAGGAGACCAAGCGGTGTAACCCCGAGTGTTATTGCTGGTCAATGGATGAAACAATGGAATACCTACCAGATGACACAGATTTCCTTTTTAAAAATGTTGGCCCTTTCAAAATCATTCTAAGAAATCAAAATTTTGCCTCTTTTCTTTCTTCTCCCTGCATCCTCTAGCATCTTCACCAGGGTCGGAGAAGAGTATACTTGGTTACTTTTGAGACTCTCTAATGTTAAAAAGATTCTCAGTTTAAATTCAAGATAGCACAGTCACAGGTTGTGTGGGCTTTCTTTTTTTTTCTCTTCATACTGCTTTAAATAAAAATCTTGGAGCCACCAGCCATGTAATGACGGATTATTTTAAGTAACAACTGGAGAGGGGGCAGAATAAATTAGAAACACAGACCCTTCCTCCTCGGTTTGGCAGGAGGAGGCTTCTGCTGCCCGGATTTGAAATCGTAGGTTTCTCAGCTGCCTGCGCAGAGGAAGGAGGCCACATGCTCAGGAGGGTGGGAAACTGTTATCCTCTTCTCCAGTGTCTTCTCATTAGAAACAGCCATCTGCTGAATTATGCAGGACACTCTCAGCTGGCCCTGCAGTTGGGTCATCCCTTTGACCAAGAAAAGATTTGCAGTCCTTCTCAGGGGCAGGCCTCAAGGTTCGGGTTTCCCCTGCTAGGACCCTCTCTGACCCCTAGTGTAGGCCCTGGGGTAACAGGAGCAGAACTCTGCTTTCACAGCCCTTATGAGGTGTGAGGTGGTGTTTGGTTTCCTTCCACAGGAGGGGCCCCCCAGCTCTGAACACTGGTGCTGAGGCAGGAACTGGGTTTTTTCACATCCCTATTAAATGAGACCAGATGGAGGCAGAGGCAAATTCAGGCTCCCCAGAGGGCAGTTGGGTATTCACCCAGAGGCCTATGGGTAAACTTCTTTTCTTTTCATTTCTTTCTTTCTTTCGAAAAAACAGATTGGAGGTAACAATAGCTAGCATACCTAGAAAACTCAAAAATAGCCTGACTTGAAGGGAATCAGTCTGGCTTTTGTGGGAAAGTTGACCCCTGCTCAGCATCAATCACCCCTCGCCTGAGGTGGAGATATTTTACTTAGACAGTGGTTTGTTGAGTTACTAGGCTTGTTAGCCCTGGGGCTCTGGGGTAGAGCTGGGCAACTGGCCAGGCTGAAGTAGAGGTAGGAGTCAGAAGAGAGGGAAAAGAGAACTGGGGGAGAGCGTGGTGAGCAGGAGCCAGGCCCTCTTTGTCATCGACTGCCTCAGTTTCCTTCTGTTGACCAGAGCCATCTTGGTGATTCCATAGGCTTCTGGGTCATGTTCCTTGACCTTTCCCACTCAACAAGCATCCAGCCACAAGTCACGTGTCCTGGAATTTTACCAGCAGAAAAAAATACATCTGCCACTTCAGTCGGCTTTTCTATTTGAGAGTGACAGTCTACTTCTCAGGGGAATAGATCCTAGCACCACTCTGCCACTACACCATTCTGTCACTCAGGGCTAGTCACTTCCTCTCTCTGAGTCTCCATTTCCCCTTTGTAAAAAGAGAGGGTTGGATTAGGTGATCTTTTAGGGCGGTTCCACTTTGACAACGTTTGGTTCTTGTGTTTCCTTGTTCTCCAGTCTAATTTCTTTTAGGTCTTTGCCTGTTTCTGCTTCCGAATGAGGTGGCAGAATTGAACTCCACCCCTTCCCTGCTTTGACTACTTCCTTGAGCTGGGTGGGGAGAGAGTTGTGGAGAAAGCGAGCCTATGCTTTTAGCTCAGCAGGGTCTCCATAAGTGAACTAGAAATAACCCTTCTGATATTGTCTGTCTGTGTAGGTATATATAGCTGTCATCTTCCTACTGAGGTTCATGCCAGCTGAATGTTTGTCTGTTGAATCCCACTTTGAATGCACTAGGAGAGCTGGCTATTTAATGGAATCCTGCTGTGAATCCTTTTATAGAATGAAAAGCCACTCTGGAATTTATCTTGTGTATTTAAATCAGTTTCAGCTATTGACTGCCAAAAATGGGCCTTCCTCCCTGTACTGTAGGAATGGTCTCCCTGTGCCTTCCCAGGGTCCTCTAAGCTGCTTCTCCACTGAAGGGCATTTCTGAGGCCCCGTAGAGATACTGCCAGCTTTTGCAGGCCTTATCTCTCCCCAGGATGGCTGCAACATTTCCCTCTCCCAGTACAGGGCATTATAACTACTCTGTTTCCTCTTATCTTGCCTTACTTCAGCACAAGGGAAATCCTGATGTTTGACATGTAAGGTGCATTGGAGATTTTTACTTTTTTTTTTTTTAAACTTTTGTGGTTCTTATGACCACACTGAATGCAGCAGATGGGGCTATCAGCTACCTGGTCATTTTATCAGGACTTTTTACTACACATTTCAGGATATATGACTAAATTTCTAGTTTACATGGATATTTATAAGTTGTACTGTGTAATAATGTTGTATATGTGACACTAAGTTATAATAAGGAAAATAATAGAGTTTATTGTATCATTGGTAAAATGTTTTATGTACAATAAAGCTGTCTAGAAGCTAAAAGCTCTTCTTAACCAAATTTTCTGGTTATGTATGTGTAAAGCACTTTTTGGTTGTAGCTGAAGATTTTCCTAAAATATCCGAGTCACTTTCCTGCCAAGGAAAATATCATCATAGAATCTTTTTTAAAAATACCATTTAAGCCAGGCACAGTGGCACATGCCTGTAGTCCTAGCTACTCCAAAGGCGGAGGGATGAGAATTGCAGGTTTGAGGGCAGTCTGGGCAACACAGGCAGTATAGCAAGACATTATGTCTAAAATATGGGTCATTTTTTTCCAGATCATAAGATAAAAACATGCCTATTGTAGAAAATTTGGAAAACATAGAAAAACATCATTTATAACAAGCTTTCTACCTAAAAGTAACTACTGTCCTCAGACATTCCCGCATCACTGGTATGATACTGCAGGTTTTTGTTTTGCTTTGCTTTGCCTAACAGTATTTGGAGATCATTTCGTCACGTCTTTAAATATTTTCAGAAAACATTTTGATCAGCTACTTAGTGTTCCATCATACATCAGTGATCTGAGGAATTAATTTCAAATATCTTGGAGATTTGCATGATCTCTCAGAGGTCAGTATTCAGGGCTGGGGTGGCCATGGAGAAAGGGAAGGTGTGAAGATCAAGCTTACTACTGCGTGATTGATGAGGCTACTGAAGAGAATCCCGCTTCAGAAGGCCAGAGGAGAAACTTGAGGGAAAGCCAAGCCTTCAGTAATGGTTTCCAAACGTTTTGCAAGGATGACAGCTACTACCATAGCCACCCTGGCTTTAAACAGAGGCAGGAAATTCTCTATTGACACAGATAGACCCTCAGTTCCCAGAGGCTGCAGGGCCTGCTTGCTTACTTTACTACAGATGTCGGCTCTAAGAGGGGCAGGGGCAACAGGGCACAGCAGTTGCCTACTTGCGTGCTTCTGTGCCTCTTTATTTTCAGAATAACAGCAATGGGAGAAAGAAGCGTAGCTGGAGGCACCATAACTTGTTCTTCATAATATGAACCTTATGACTATTCAATTAAAAAACGAAATTGGTGTGTCCTCAGGGGAGGAGGCAGAAGAGAACAACGAGAGCAGTGTTTCTGCCTGTGATATGAAATGTGGTATAACGTATTTCAAAACCGCAGGTGACTGCAGATGAGGAGAAAACAGGAAATGTAATTGGGGAGGCGAAAGGGGGCTCTCCTAACTCTCAGGAGCACTCTTTCATTTTGACTTCCTTTTGGCTCTTAGATTCTCTGCATCCTCAATTACCCCTGCTACAAAACCCGGGGAGCAAGAACTCTTCTTTATTATATTCAAATGTTTTAAAATTATGCAGGTAATAGGTGAATACATTCATGTTATAAAAGAATCAAACACTACAAAAGCACGCCGACTACCCCCCTGACTTGGCCCCTACTTCCATTCTCCTTCCCTGAGGTAGCCACTCCATGAGGGGTGGCTCTCCAGTCTTCTGTCTGTGTATGCTCATATATTTGTGTCCCAGTATACTTAGACAGGCTTTTGTGCATATATGGGCTCATACTGTGCTTATTGTTCTATACTTTCTGTTTTCTACCTTATAATATGCCTTGGAGATCTTTACATTAATACATACAGAGCTACCACATTCCTCTTAATGGCTGCAGAATGTTCCAGAATATGCATGTACCATAATTTAGTTATATATATATTTTTTGTTATTGGACTTTTAGGATTTTTAAAAAATACTGTAACGATATTTTTGTACAGGATATGTGAGCTTTGCAGATTAGATCCCAGGAGCAGACTGCAAGTAGTGGGAGATGTGTAATTTATAATTTTGGTGGCTCTGGCCTTTCTGACATCACAGGTCAAGCCTTGGAAATAGCGTTACCTGCCACTCAAGGTGACAGCTTGAGGTTTTAGTGTCACGATGTCCTGGGCCAGATTCCCAGTTCCATTTCCTCTTGTGTACATTGTAGTCAAGGGAGTATTTAGTTAACTACAATCAAAGTAATCAGGACCTCAATCAGTAACAATCCCACTGTAGGGGAAAGAAATAAGTTATCAGAGGTTTAGTGACAGAGGAGGAAAGAAACTTCCAGGGGCTGCCCGAGAGTCACTGTACATTCAGTGCAATGTCTTGTCCTTTGTACCTCTACATATTTAAGTCTGAACAGTGCAGACTGATATTCATAATGATGACCTCGACAGCTTATAAGATTAATCAAAGCAAGAGTGCATAGTGCTCACTAAGACAGGATATCTAAAAGCAGGAACTCTGTAAGTATGTTTTTGGTTTGGTTTTGCTTGATTTTTTTTGAGACAGGGTCTTGCTATGTAATCCAGGCTGGCCTAAAACTGGCTATGTAGCCTACACTGGCTTCAACTCGTGATCTTGCTGTCTCAGCCTCTTGAGTGCTGGAGTGCAGGTGTGTGCCACCATCCCCAGCTACAAATACATTTTTGAAGCTTTCTTAACTAGAGTGAGACAAAATGTGTGCTGCTTAAGTCTTTTTTTTTTTTTTTTTGGCACCAGGGATCGAACTCAGGACCTTGTGCTTTCAAGGCAGGTGGCAGCACCACTGAGCTAAATCCCCAGCTTTGCTGCTTAAATCTTGAATAGTAAGAAAGACTCATTAACCAGGCCTCCTGTTTCCTAACCCCCGGGCTCTTAAGTCAATTTAAGTGTATTGGACACTGGATAAAAGATACAAAAGAAATAAGGATGCTGATATTTACCAGTGACCTTCACCAAATCCAAATCAATGGCTGTTTCTTCTTGGCTTTCCCTTTGGCTTCTGGGGATAGAAAACCATTGTATTGGGTCATCTCTTACTTTTCTGATCATTTTCTCTTGGGAGAATCCTCTTTATATTCCCATTCCTTACTTGTGGACGTTTCCTATATTTAGTCTTCAGCGCTTTTCTCTCTATACTATCTCTTACATCCAGTTTCATACCTCTCACTCCTAAATTTATATCAGTCCTGAATTCACTCTCAGCCTACATCACCATATTGCTAACTACTTTTTGGAGTTCTGCTCTTGGAGATCTCACCATAAAATCAAAACAATCTTATTTTTCTTAAAAGATAAAATATTTTTACAAATCCAAGAGAAAGATAAACACCCATTTTTTAAATGGACAACATGACTAGGTAATTCACATGTACACACACAATACACATATATGGCTGAACAATGAAAAAAATGTTCACCCTCACTGATAAAATGCAAATTAAACAACCTCATGCCATTTTCAGCAATTTACTTTATAATGGCTAGAAAGCCAGTGTTTATGGGGATATAGGCATTCTCACATATTAGTGGTGGAAACATGAATTTGCACTATTGTCTGTTGTATGATGTGTCAGTGTATATCAAAGTCTTCAAAGTGTATCTACCCTCTGGTCCATTAGGCTTCAATTCTCAGAAATAATCAGAGATATATGCAAAGAAATATGTAAGAGATATATGTAAGAAAAAGAATTTTGTTTGTTATGTTGATAACTTGGAGACACACTGAATGTCCAATAATAGAAGATGGGTTAGGAAAATAGGGCAGATTTCTGTACTGGAATGCTATATGGCCGTTAAAAACGATGTTTTATGAGCTCAGTCTAGGCAACTTAGGAACTTAGTGAGACCTCCTCTCAAAGATACAAATTTTAAAAAGGGTTGGGGATGTCGTTTAGTGCATAGGTCTGGGTTCAATCCCAAGTATCACACACACACACACACAAAAGCTTTAGAAGTATACTCCATTACTCAAGAAAACATCTATACTATATTATGAGGTTATTAAGTCAGGTTGTAAAGAAGAATATATAAGAGTATTCCTATTTTGTTAAAAGAAGGTACAGACTTAGCTGAGCATGGTGGCATGCACCTATAACCCCAGCATCCTAAGAGGCTGAGGCAGGAAGATTGCAGGTTTGTGTCCCATCCGGGAAATTTAATGACTGAGTGAGGCCTTTTCTTAAAAATGAAAAAATTAGAAAAGGGCTGGGGATGTAGCTCAGTGCAAAGGCCCTGGGTTCGCTACTGAGTATCAGAAAAGAAAAGTTACAGATAGGAGCAAAATACATATAAATATTACATGATTATCTCTGGAGAATGATATTATGAGTGATTTTTATTTTCTTCTTTATCATTTCTCTATGTTCTAAAATTTCTACAGTGAACATTGATTACTTTTATAAAACATAAAACCTGATAAGCATAATGATTTTAGTAATGGCTTGTTTGAAAGCAGACTCCTTGACATCCCTACTAACGAAGCTGTCTTTCCTGGCCGCTTTCTATCCATGGTGTCATCAGTCCAGGCCCTGGTTTAGACCTTGCAGTCTGGTCGCTCTCTCACTCCCTCTGGCCAGTCACTTATTAAGTCTTATCCCTTGTTAGGACATCTCTCAATTTTGTTCCCTTTTTTTTCTTTTTTAGTGCTGAGGATCTAGCCAAGGGCCTCATGCATGCTAAGCACATGCAGTACCAGTGAGCTACACCCAAAACCCCAGTTCCTTCCTTTTGAGTCCCAAATCAGGTCAGTTCACTTTAGCCAGCCTATATCGTCACAGTGTGGGTGTCATTCTGCCAGTTCAACTGTATTGGAGCCATCTCCTAATATGTCTTCTTGCCCCTAGTCTCTTGTTCCTCCAATCAGTCAAGCACTCTGCAGCTGGAGCAAGCTTTCAAAAACACTATTTGTGCCTGATGTGGTGGTGCACACCTGCAATCTCAGTGGCTGAGGCATGAGGATCAAAAGTTCAAGACCTTTCTGGGCTACTTAATGAGACCCTGTCTCAAAACAACAACAACAGTAAAGTCCACTGTTTGTGCCATAGCCCTCCCTGCTCAAAACACTCAAATCCCCCAAGCCCTATTTCCTAGGTCAGTGGTGGCAAACCTATGACACGTGTGCCGCAGTGGGCATGCAGAGCCCTCTCTGTCAGCACATGAGCCAAGTCACCCCAGCAGCCATGCATCAGACAACAGTTGTTTTTTCTAAACTAAAACCTCAGTATTTTGATTTAATTGCAGTGTTGGCACTTTGCAGTAAGTAAGTGGGTTTGGGGTTGCAGTTTGGATACTCAGTCTCTAAAAGGTTCACCACTGCTGGCCTAGGGAATAAGGCCCATACTTCTTTTGCTTTTCAGGGCTCTTTACAGCACTGTGCCGGGCAAGAGATAAGGTGGGCCCATGAGAGGTGTTTGGTAAGCTGACAGTGAAGTAAATTTTTAAGAACAAGGTAGGGGGCTCTCCTCACTGCCCTTCACCATCTTAGTTTGAGAATTCCTTTCCTCTCCTTTTGGCGTTATGCCAGAACCTTTGGAGCTCTTGAAGTTTCATGGCACTGAATTTGGAGACAGAAAGAGGCAGCCAGAGGTGATAAAATATGTTTCAGGAAACCCCAACTCGGAGTCTGTCCCAATTTCCAAGGCCTGCTATGTAGGAGGCTCCATGGGGAAAGCATATTGCCTCCAAGTCCCTTCGCCCCACAGGGCCGAGCAGAAGAACCAACAGTGGGAAACTTACTGTTTGCTTTAATGGAAAAAAAAATAAAGAAGAAGGGGAAAAAGGGAAGAGGACACGGAAGATATGAATACAGAACAAAGCCCTGAGTGAAGTGGGTCCCTCATGAAATTCAGCTATCTTCAGAGCATGCCCGCCTGACTGAACCATGGCATATGATCGTCTGTCAGGAATGCTCCCCTGGGAGTGTGTGGGGTGGGATGTGTGAGGTAATGAACTTGCCAGATGGCAGTCGCCAGCACTAGCTCTTGGGGGATCTGCTGACACCGATGGGAATGTGATCACGAGCTAGGTGAAGGGGCTGTGTGGGAGCAGTGTCTGACGATGTTGGTGGATGAGAGGCTCCTCCAGCATCGTGGCTCATCCCTTTCAGTGGTGGTGAAAGTGTGCCAACCCTTACTCTGGACCTAGTGTACCAACAGGTCCAGCCAGCGTCAGAGCTGCCTACTGGCATAGCCTGGGATGCTGGCGAAGGCCTCCTGGAGCTAACCATGCCCTTTTGGATTGCTCTTGGCATCTTTTTGGTTGTGGAAAGCATGGTGCAGCCCCACCCAACAGAAATGCTGACTCTTTCCACAGTCTACCATTCTCATTGAGCTCAGCCATGTTTAGCTCCCTTTCTCTTCCTTTCTCCCCCCTCTTCCCCTCCCTTCTGCCATGACCGTTGGCAGTTGGCATATTTCTGGAGTGCATGCCGGCCCTTTTTGTCCTTCCCCCCTCGCTATTTGGAAGCCTGCACTAGTTTGAGGCTCTCCCTGTTTTGTAAAACCATTAACTCTAAAAAGCTTTGGGTCTGGTAGGCGAAGCAAAGGCCCTCTGCTTTCCAGGGCTGGGAGTGGCTTGACTGACCCCTGTGGAGTTCAGGGAACCAGGGGAAGCTGGGAGCCGCTCTTTAGTCACACGGAACCACAAGTGTGACATGGCATAATGGGGCTCAGGATAGTGTCACAGCTACTGTTGATCGAAATGCTTGCTGCATGCTAGGCACTATGGTAAGTGTACGAGGCATGTTATCCTATATGATCTACACACTAGCTACTAGTTCCTGTTTTTAGGATGGAGAAACTTTGAAAAGTTGTAAGAGGTCACACAGCCAGAAGTTGGCAGAGGTTGGGCTCAAACTAAGACATGTTGGATTTCAAAGCCTGTCCTCTTAACCTTTATGCTATGTGGTCTTTGTAGAGCCCCAAAATGTCCTAGAGAGAGGATTAATTGCTTTTTAGGAATATTTACTCAACACCTAAGCATGTATGAAGCTCATTACATAGCATAGCACATTTGAGTCTCCCAGTCACGTGGGAGGTCATATTATCTTATATGACAGACATGGAAGGACATGGAATCTCAGAGAAGTTACCTAGCTCATAAGTAATCGAGTTGAAATTTAACCCAGGTCTGGGAATGTGGGGTATGAATGATCTCCTCCCTTGATCCTAGCCTCCCATCCATGATATGCCTCCTCTGTAGTTTGCTGTCGAACTGCAGGGACATTCTCAGAGTCTGGAAGATGTCTGTGCCCCAAACCCATGACTTCCAAGCTGACTGGCCATTTTGCTTTGAAGCAGGGAGTAATTGAGGGAAGAGATGACGGATTGGGCCTGGGTGAGGGTGGGGGTTGGATGGAGAATTGAGACCTAGATTGCTTTTAAGCACATTTTCATTTTCTCCCTCCCTCCCTTCCCAACTTAGGGTGAAGGCTGCCGAACTGTCCCCCTGGCTGGACATGTAGGGTTTGACAGCTTGCCTGACCAGCTGGTGAATAAGTCAGTCAGCCAGGGCTTCTGTTTCAACATCCTGTGTGTGGGTGAGTATTTCCATAGCAGGAAATTCTATTACAGAATATGGATCCTTGATGGCTGGATGTGATTTTGCAGGTAATTAGGTTAAATAGTGTGTCATTTTGATTAAGTTGCAAGAGTGCCCCCCTTGTGCAGTACACTGGGGATTGAACCCAGAGCTTTCACACTGAGCTACACCCCAGTCACTTTTTAATTTTTATTCTGAGATAGGGCCTCACTAAAGACATAAGTTGCCCAGGATGTACTTGAACTTGTGATCCTTCTGACTCAACCTCCCATAATACTGAGATTACAGCATGTGCCACCATGCCTGGCTCTCCTCCTCCCCCTTCTTCTTTTATCCTTCTGTGTATTTTTATAAGCAGCCAGTTGTAATTACTTGTTTCCCTGGTCAGACCAGACTCTAGGGCCATACGCTGGGGGAAATGGAGTGGTGTGAGACCCTGTGGAAATCTTGTCGGGGGATTGGCTGGCTCAATTACTGCTGTCAGGTTCATTTTGACTGCAGAAGACAGGAGCCAGGACAGAAAAGGGAGAGAGATGATGGCTGAGGAAAGAAAGATGCCTGTCCACTAGGGACAGGGGCTGGATCTGCTGGTTCCCTTTGGACCTTCACTATGCTTGGTTATCGTTTGAGCTCAAGTGTGGGGATCACACAGCTGTATGCAAGGATCTTTTATTCCTCTTTACCTATATCTCTACCTAGGCCTTTAATCTCCACTGTGAGAACCACATCTTTGTACCACCTATTTGCTCATAATGGCACAAAAAGAGTTCAAGAATGTTAAATGAATGACTGAGTTAACCCCCCAGGAGCCACTCATTCTACTTTGCCAACTGTTTCTTAGAGGAGCCTTTTGGTCCTTACTCTGCAAAGTGAGGACAGCAAGTAGTGTCCATGTCCTCACAGAATAGATAGGAACCGAGAGCCTTCAGGAGGACAATGGATTTACCCAAGGCAATGCAGGAAGAATAGCAGGGCCATAATGAGGACCCTGACTGCAGTGGGAGGGGCAAGGGTTCAGCTGAGTCAGGGTCCTCATTATGGCTCTGCATCTCTTGAGAACAGAAAAGCTTTTGGAAACTGTTGAACACCAGCCCAACGTGCAGGATGACAGTTCCTTGACATTCTTTAAGCATTTCGCCTTAGACCTTAAAAATCCCAAATTTACAAACACAATAATAGCATATAATTTTCACCCCACAGTGTAGGAAAGCATACCTGCATATTTTCAGCAACCTCCTTCTGAACCTTAATGCTTATATAAATACCATAATAAAGTCAGTTTTCACACTGGCTGGAGCACTCAAAACACTTTTGCTACTTGCCTTTTCTTATTTTTGTATAGCATACAAGGGAACTCACTCAAGTTGTAGGTCTGAATCACCACTGAATTGGATATTGTACCCTTTAATATATTCAAAAATTCTGTTTTCTCACAAAGGTCATTTCCTTGAGTTCCTTATTTTCTCCTCTCTATCCCTAACCCTCTTTTCTGGGTCATTTTCTATAAGAGAATCACCGCACACTAAGGACAAATGGAAAACAACAAAGCCACTTCTAAATATGGATGCCAGGCACTCAGCTGGGCTCACTCACTATGTAAATGACTCATTCCCACATATCAACCTTGGAACCTGTGAGATGAAAATATGTGCTTCACAGTATTACACATTAGGGGCTTTAGAGTCTAGATAGGGACTCTTAACTCTTTAAATGCTGAAAGTCTAACTCATGGTTATGTTTAGGTGCTTTAGGAGAGGAATATGAAATAAATAGAGGTCTGAGTGCTCAACATCAAGAGCAAATGCCATCATATCCAATTTTAGTACTGCCAAATCTCTATTTAACTAACAAGATCTAATCTCTGGCTGATGGCCAACTTATTTCACATAATATTTGATTACCAAAATATTTCACCATAGATATCTTGGATTTCCTTGGCATTCCTCCCAGAGTTCCATATGACCTGTGCTGAAATAGAGGAGATAAGAAGTGGTGTGACAAACCCACTCTACACAACCTTTTGACCAGTGGGGTGGACTAGTAAAGCTTTGGGTGGAGGCAGGCCATGAGAGTTAGAATGGCTCTCTGAGGGTGGAAGTGGGAGGACATTTGACATGTGGATCACAGCTCCCCTGGGACCTAGAGGAAGAAGCTGCCAAGCTCAAGGCAAAGTGAGGGAGAGAAAAAGTAACCTCCTGCCCTCTACTTCCCACCCAGACATTGTACAGCTGCAACTGCTTTGGCGTGCACCTGCCACTGGGATGGAATCACTCAAGTGCCTGGGACAGTCCTTGCAAGAGGGGAGGGGAGGAGAGAGACCCTCCCACGCCCAAGGAGCCACACATGGCCACCCCAGTGGCTTGCCTCTTAGACTTGCCAGTGCAGCCACTGGATATATCAGCTGGTATTGGGCTCATTTCATTCAACTCATGCATCTTGCTGTGCTCATAACCCTGTCATTGCTCAGAGAACCTGTAATTTGGACCAAGGTCACAGGCAGCTGAGGGTGGCTCTGAGGCTGTAGTCTCAGCTTGGCTACAGTGCTGGATTCTGTCACTGACTTGGAGAAGAATCCCTAGCTTGACTGCAGAAGGTGATCTTTTCTCTTGCAGGACTTTCAGGGACTGTGTTTTCATGCCTTTTGGCTGGGTATGACTGTCAGATTTACTTTCTTAATGGCTGTTTATAATGACTCTGTTTGGTCATAGAATGTGTTCCCCCAAAATATTTTTTCTTTTCCGATAGGCATTTTCAGTGTAAAATGATAGTAGTGCTAGCTTCAATTATTAACTGACAAGTAGGTTATTTTTTTACATTACTGCTTATCTTGCTGAAAGGCTGCTGATTATAGGCCCATGCCCATCAGAGTAAGTATCCTACATACATGTGTGCATATGTGATGTTGGGATTGAAAGAGAAGCAGAGAATTTTATAAATGTAGAGTCTAATTTGTATGTAAAGGTCCCAGTGGATGGTGCCTATCATTGAAATTATTTTTATCTAGGCACATGGACATCAGCATATTATGACTCCTCTCTGAGAAATTTCCTCCAGTTGATAGTAATTACTGAGTGGGATGAAGTTGCCCTCTCCCTAATCAGAAATCATACTCTAGTCCCTTCGCTTTGGAAATTTTGAGGATCCATGATTATAGATAAAGTATAGGAGGCCTCACAGGAGCCACAAGAGCCAGTAGAACAAATGTTCTGGGGCCTGTTGCTTTGATTTGCTGGGTGAGAGCCCCAAAGAGAATTATCCAAATGTGCCAGCGACAGCAACTGGCTGGGAGGAACACAAAGGGTCATAATGATAATATTTATTTTGAAGCTGCTCAGGATTCCAGGCTCAATTGGGCTCTGTTGAACTTGGAAAAAGACACACACAAGCAGGATTGAGGCTCATTGCAGGAGGAAAAAGGGCAACAAGCATTCTGTCAAGGTCAGGGACCAATTGTTCCAGCCCTTTGTCTCTGGGAAGTGCAGCTAGCCACTCACCTGCCTAAGGCAGGCTGCCAGCAGCGGTCAATGTCTAATGAGCCATCGCAGGGAGAAACTTCCCATGGTTTGTAGTATCCACTGATTTTTGTGGTGTCATTACCCCCACCATAGCTGATTTTAAACTACCAACATGACATCATTGCACACAAGTTTGGGAAGAAATACAGGAAGCTATATGATCTGGCTCCAGTCCAGCACAGTCTGCCAGGCCTCTGCAAGATCAGGAAGGAGAAAGGGGAAGGTCACATAGTCAGGCAGGACCTTGTGCCTGTCCCTAGGTTCCCTTGGCCAACTGGAGTTCCTGGAGCATTTCCTTTTGGACACCTCCCTGTTGAACTCAGAAACATTTCTCTTAGTTTATTCCAACATTCAGAGCTGAAAGAGTCTTTATCTCCATGAGAACAGGGAATGTGGCTATCTTGTTCATTGCTGTACCCTCAGCTCCTGTAACTGTGCCTTGTTCCATACTTGTTGAATGACTAAATAAGCAAACATGTCATGCCTATGGGCCTTGCTATTGCATATTGGTTAAAAACATGAGCTCCAAGATGGGTGTGGTCATACACATCCATAATCCCAGCTACGTGGACGGCTGAGGCAGGAGGATCACAAGTTTGAGGGCAGCCTAGACAATTTAGCAAGACCCTGTTTCAACACAACAAACAAAATAGAAAACATAAAGGATTGGAGCATAAGATCAGTGGTAGAGCACCCCTGAATTCTATCCCCAGTAACACACACACACACACACACACACACACACACACACACACACACAGCATGGGTTCTAGCGTCAGCCTGCCTCGATACAAATGCTGGATCTTCAACTTACTAGTTTGTGACCTTGGACTGTTATTCCCCCCACATTGTATAGAAGAGGAAAGTAAGGTGCAAAGAGGAAGAAGAACTGTATAAATTCACACAGCTAGTATGTGGCCTTGGACCCATCTCTAGTTTGTGGACAAATTGTAGTATCTAGGGGCTGGGAGTATTGTTCAGTGATAGAGCACTTGCTTAGCATGTGTGAAACACTAGGTTCCATCCCCTGTGCTGCAAAAAAAGGATCTGCCATTAGCTTGTTGTGAGGAATAAATAAGAAAATATATGGGGGCTGTGGTGTAATTCCATAGTAGAGCATTTGCCTTGCATGTGTGAGGTCCTGGGTTCTATCTCCAGCACCACAAAAAGAAAATATATGTTTTTCTTTACAGTAATGCCTGGTATAAACTCACCATAAACAATAGCTATTGTTGTCACTCCTGCCTTCTCTTTGTATGGGAAAATAAACTGAGACCTGAGAGGGGAAAGGGCTCAGCTCTGGTCACACAGTAATTTAGTGATAACCTGGCTTAGAGCCTTCATTTCATAACTTGCAAAGACACAAGTGCATAAGGTGCTAGAGGATGCAGATATTAGTAGTAATGAGGTAAAAGTGCTAAATTTTTCTCTAGACAATGTTTTTTAAGCCAGGGTGAGGAGGTCAATATCAGACTGTCCCAGTGAATATAGTTTGAAAAGGTATATTTTTAAGCACTATTATTTCTAGAATACTATCTACATAAAACAAATTGAGATTAAATACTCTTGGATGATGCAGTATGATTTAAAAAGGGGTAAGAAGCTGGGTGTAGTGGCACACATCTGTAACCCAGCACTCAGGAGGCTTAGGCAGAAGGATCGTGAGTTTGAGGCCAACTTGGGCTACATAGAGTGAGATCCTATCTCAAAAAAAAAGTTTATAAAGGAATAAAAAGCCTGCTGCCCACTATGAGATGCTCTGGGAGGGCTGGGGAGAAGAGGAGGGAAATAAATCCCTAGGGACCTCTCAGGTTTCCTGCTGGAATCTAATTGCCAAGTCTCCACCTTCCTGCAGGGGCGTGGGATCTGCTGACCATGTGCGGCCATGTGTGGTGGGCCCAGGGTAGCCATGGGAGGGGTCAGCCTCCTAGGCTGGGGCTAGGTGTGGGCCAGCCATTTCGAGAGAGCCTCCCCCTGTCCCCAGGCTCCACACTGATGGTAACCTGGGATGGGAACCTTCAGCAGCCTTGATTTTCTGCCCTCTTCTAATACTGCATGCGTTGTGATTCCCTAGACACTCACAAGTTCTTTTCTTCCAGACCTTAATTATTTGCCATCTAATTTCCACAGTCCTTCTGTGCTGATGAGCACCTGGGTGGTCATTTTCCCTGCTGGCCCGCCCTGCTGCCTGCCCTGCCCTGCCCAGCCCCCATTTCTCCAGCTGTGCAAACAGGGTGGGGCCCTTGCTCTGCACTGTGCTCCTGAGGCCTTCCATGCAGAGCTGGTGCTGGGTGCTATGGAGTACAAGACGATTCTTAGGCTGGGGAGCCAGGCAGAGCCACCCCTCTCCAGAGCTGCAGGGCATTGAGCAAGGAGCTTAGGGAAAAGAGGGGTGGAATAGGGACTCTGGGAGATTCATTAGGCACATACAGACAAGGAGTTTAAACCTCAGTGCCTCTCGTGTTCCTGCTTCAGAGGTGCTGGCTCATTTGTACTCCTCCCTTGGGTGGGGTGGGGTGGGAATATATTCAGCTGCTTGCCTAAGTCTGCCACCTCCCATTGTAAAGACCCAGGAGCCTTTTAAAATTTATTTATTTATTTATTTATTTATTTATTTATTTATTTATTTTGGGGGAGAATCTTTCTGCTAATAGGTATAGCAGACTCTGCCTGGAAATATGATCTGAGGAACCATTTCTGCATACCCCGGTAATCGGCCATGTTAGACCTGGCTATGAAATAGGGCTAATAGGACTGGGAGATCCAGTAGCCAGGTGGAATTGAATGTTTCTCTGAGTATCGCTGTCTCTTCCTTCTCCTCACGTAGAAAGCTCTTATCATAGTTTTAAAAGCACCTCTTGCATTCATAGCTTATTATTCAGGATAAAAGAGGCTCTGAAGATGTAAAGCTAGACACGCCCAGACGGTGGAGGGGAGGTACAGCAATTTTGGTTTCCAGTCATGCAGCTCTAACCCAAGCCCTGGACTACCTTGCAAGTAGGTACTGTTGGTTCCAAGGGGAGATTTACCAGACAGGATTTGTCTGGTGCAAACCTACCCCTGACTGGGAAGAGAAGTCAAAGCTCACTTCCCCAGGATTGGCGAAGTGGGTGGGTAAAAGAAGGATAATACTAGCAAAATAATAGGGTAGTCTTATGCATTCAAAAGGCAGCCCAGGATCATTAACTAATGACTTTTATTCCTGGTATTCCTGAATCACCTGGGGAGGCCAAATAGGGTCTATTCATGGAGATTGTAAGTGGTTATAGTGCCTAGCCCAGCTTGGGGCTTCATATCAGATTCCTGCCTAGCGGCCATGTTACCAACTTCCCGCTAATCCATGAATTCTTGTGATGTTTCATTCCCTAAAGACTCCTTAGCTCGAGGCAGTGGCGTGATAGTCCCTGGTCTCCCAGAGCAACATCCCCAAACCTTCACCAGTCCACCACAGCCCGTACCCCCCATTCCCCTCCCTAGCGTGAAATTCAAGACTTTTGAAATCCAACAGTTTAATTTATTAGTTTCCTGCAACCTGTTAGTTAAACAAACAAATGGCTGGTTTGTGTGCAATTTAAGGAGAATAATAATTTGTGGCCTGTTAAGTTGCCTCCCCATTACTAAAAAATAGTCTCACTGTAAGTTCAGTCAGGCTGGGAGGAGAAGCCTAGGGCCCACCCAATTTCCCTCCTGGGAGACACACCCAGGACACCTACTCACACAGTTGCCCCACTGGGGGATGCCTCTAGGGTGGCTTTTGAGTGCTGTTTGGACCTGGCAGGGAGGAGGACACTGGGATGGGAGAATATTTTGTTTGACAAGGCATTAGTGTCTCTTTCTAAAATTTTAAATAGCCCTTTATGTTTTATTACAAAAACTCTACATCTTTTTTTTAAAAAAGCCATACATGTTCTACATACTTAGAAAACTTGGAAATACAGAAATGACTTGAAAACCATGTATAGTTGTCCCACTACTCAGTGATGACCATTGTTAAAGAGTGTTTTATGTCCTTCTAGTCTTTTTATACCTCTCCATCATTGCCTGTGACATAATTTTTTTTCTGACTATAAAAGCAATACATACTCAAGGTGAGATTTTTGAATAAAATGAAAATTATTCCAGTTCTGCTATTGTGAGATGACTGCATATGTTATTGTGTTCCCTTTTGATCTTTTTCATTTAAGTGAGATCACATCATCTGTGCACTTCTCTCTGCTTTTCACTTAGTGTTTTATTACATACATTTCCCCATGTTAGTAAGTACACATCTGAAACATGACGTGTGGTAGCTGCACAGTCACTGTATAAATGGACCCTAATTTATTCTTTTGCTTTTCAGGAGAGACAGGTTTGGGCAAGTCCACCCTCATGGACACCCTGTTCAACACCAAGTTCGAGGGGGAGCCAGCCACCCACACACAGCCAGGTGTCCAGCTCCGGTCCAATACCTATGACCTCCAAGAGAGCAACGTGGGGCTGAAGCTCACAATTGTTAGCACGGTGGGCTTTGGGGACCAGATCAACAAGGAAGACAGGTAAAGAAGGCAGTGGAGTGGGAAGGCTGGAGGGTCAGAGGGAGAAGCTTTCTGTGGGGTCTCAGAGAAAGCACAAATGCTGGGGACCAGGGTGTCCCCTCAGAATGGCACGGGCAGGCAGCAGGTCCCTCACAGGCACCATCCCTGCCCAGAGTCCCTGTTTATAGCAACTGTTCCACTTCATCTGCCTTGCCAAAAGAGGGGTGTCTTTGTAGTATACATGGGTGGGGTCTTGATTCCACTCAGCAAACACTTCTGGAGCTCCTGTCTTGTGCCAGGAGCTGCCGGGCTCTGACAATCTAGTCTCTGCCCTTAGTCTCTGCCCTTGAGGCACTCATGTGCAAGACTGGTTTTAAGCAAATAATTTCCATAGAGAATGGTATGTTCTGTGAAGGACAGAGTATGAGGAGGTAAAGGACGGTTACAATGAGACCACACATGTGAGAACAATTCCATGTGGGAAGGTCAGGGAAGCCTTCACAGAGCACATGCTCCCTGAGCTGACTCTTAAAGGACAACTATTTGCCGACAGATGAGGCACAGGAGAGAAGGGCATTCCAGGCAGAGGTGACTGCTCATACAAGGGCAAAGTGATGTGGTGGAATCTGGCTGTTCTAAGGAACTGTAGGTTGCTTGTTTTTTGCTATTCAGAGGCAGTTACTGGGAAGCTAGTGAAACTTAATGTTCAAGGCTGCCACGTGTGTAGACCCCTTCCAAGGCCCTGTAACTAATTTTTAGTCATAAGTTTGTATTATTTTTCTTGGAGGACCCTTTGGATCTGCCTCTGGGCCAGTGATTAGAATGAGCTAGGGAAGAAGTTGGGGGACATGAGCCTGAAGATGTAAGTGGGAGCCAGATCTTGGAGCAATTTATAGAGCATGCAGATCTGAAGCCATTGAAAGGTTTTAAGAAAGACAGTGGTGTGGTCTGATTGTCCTTTAAATAAAGTCCTTTGATGTAGCATGTAAATACACTAGCAAGAAGACCAATGAGGAGACTGTTGAATCATTTAGATTGAGGCAAGGAGTAAAGTAGCTGCTGAGCTAGGAAGAGGAAAGATATTTGGTAACTATTGAGTAGGTAAAATCAACAGATCTTACTTAATGATGTACGGTTGTGAAGGCAAAAGAATAATCTAGAATGAGGCCTGAATTTCTGACTCTAGAGAGTGGACAAATGGTAGTGGCCTCCCCTAAGAGAACCACATTTTAAGATAATAATCTCTGTTTTGGACATGTTGTAGTTGAGCTGTCTGTGGAGTATCAGGAGCCATAATGGCTTTCAGTGGTAGGCAGCTAAGTAGACAGATTGGAGGTCTGAAGAGGGTCCAGGTGAGAAGTACAGCTTTGGGTTATCAAGGTACAGATATGTTCCAACAGTAGACACAGGTAAGATTGTCCAGGAATCAGCATAGAGGGAGAAGGACACTGGACTGAAGACAAAAACCTTGGTATGTGAAGTCAGCAAGTGGAGGCTAATATCCTGAAAGGGACTGAGCAGGAGTTAGCAGAAAGGTAGGCGAGATGGGAGAGACTGGCAGTTTGAGGACGTGTGAGGGAGGGGTGGAGTGAAGCTGAGAGATGAGGATGTGGTGAGGGCTGGGATTGAGTGGGGTGCAGGTCAGGCACTGTCTGCATTTAACTCGAAGTCATGTGGGTACCACACGTGCCCATCTTAGAAAGGACCATTCATCATTTTGAGCAGGATCTGCTCCTCCCTTGAGGAGTCTCTTGCGTCTTAGATGAACTGTGTCTCCAATTCTCCTATTTCTCCCTTAAAGCTACAACAGCCATACTCCCATCTTTACAATGAATAAATACATGTAGCTTCTTAATAATGAACTGAATTGTTTTCCATTTGAAATTCTAGAAGAAAGGACACCTCTGTTTTTATATGGGCTTGTTTATTGTGCTAATCTTATCTGGTTGAGAATAAATTAGGCCCCATGGAAAGGGCTAGTTCAGTCACAATTCCAGTGCTTAATCTCAGCTGCAGATTGTTTAGGAACTCCTCAATTAAATTTTGCACAGTTCTTTCAGTCACATACATTCAACACATCTAACAGTGGGCAACACCTTGATAATTACGGGTTAGGAGAACTAAACAGATACTGCCCTTAGAGGCTAATCTATTTCCATTGTATTTTTCAAATGTCCTTATTTTTTCCTGATTAGGGTTAGGGTTCACTCATAAAATATAAAGTAATAACAAACTCAAGTAAGTGGGAATGAGAAGCTTCCCTGAAATTAGGCTGGGTGGCAGGGATGTGTAATAGAAAGCGGTGGATTCTACATGTGACCAGGGCTACTTTAGCACACATAGAGCAGTGCAGCTGCACTGAGACAGGGCATCAGAATGCCCTGCTTTATTCAGGGCACGTGCTGAAACTGGGAAGAGCAGCAACTCAGACTGGACCTTGTGGAAAGCTACCATTTAAAGAATGCTGGGAACAATGGGACCCAAAGGTGAGACTGTGGAAAACAGTCTAGAGAAGGAAGTGCCTAGGAACTTAGGCTTTGGTCTCAGATAGACCTGGGTTCAAATCTCATCTTGCCATTTAGTAGTCCAGGGACCTTAGGGAGGATACTTAAACATTCTGTGCCTCAGTTTTCAAATTACCTGAGAAGTGGAGACAATGATGATTAATAATCCTTACTGTAGAGGGCTCTGGTGAAGTATACTTGATATATATGGCATATGAAATGCTTAAACAATGCCTCGCACCGAATAAGTACATAATCAACAGAAGGTATTATTATGGTCATAGTTTTTATTGATAGAAGAATCAAGACAGAGCTGTACCATCTAGTATATGGGAAGAAATGATAAGTGGTGTCCAGGAAAATAAGAACTGAAAAATATCCATTGGATTTGGAAACATAAAAGTCATTAATAGATTTAGGAATAATAATTCCAGGGGAATTGTGGGGAGAGTCTAGATTGCTGAATGAATGAAAGCCAAGGATGCAAAGGCATCAGTCTCAAAAAGAGCACTAGAACAGAAAAGTGAGTCTGTCAGGTTCGTGTTTACATGAAAATTGAGTATATGCAAGTCAGCAGGGAAAGAACGAACTATTTAAGAAATCATGCTGGGAAAATAGGCCATCCATTTATTAAAAAAGTAAAATGAGACCCTCTCACACAAATACCACTCCCAAAAATAGATTCCTGTTGGACTAAAAACAAATTATAAAAATATAAGGAGGAAATGTTGGAGAATATTTTTATAACTTTGGGGGTAGAGGAGGCTTTTCTAATCATGAACCAAAATCCAAGTTATAGAAGAAAAGGGTGACATATTTAAATTCATTAAAATAAAAAATACTCCTATATATTGAAAGATGTCAAAAACAAAGTAAACATAAGCTACAGATGGGGCACAAATACTTGCAATCTATATAAGAGACAAAGGATTTTTCTAAAATGTATAAAGGGCTTCTGTTATTCAATGAGAAATAAACAGATAATTGACAAAAGAGAAATCCAAATGACCAATCAGCATATGAAACGATGATCATTCAATTTCTTCAGTGATTAAGGGAAATGCAGAATGAAACAGTGAAATATTTTTTGTCCATCAGATTTGCAAAAATAAAAGATGGCATAATATCCACTAACACAAGGTAATTTCATTCATGTTGATGGGAGTGTAAATTGATACAGAGTGTTTCAGGAGGGCAAATTTGGCAGCACCTCTTAAAATTTTAAATGCGAATGATTCATGACCCAACAGTTCCATTTTTAAATATACAGCCTAGAGAAACAATTGCACATGTTCGTGAGAAGCATACAGAAAAGATGTTTATTGCAGAATTGGTTATTGAATAAAAACCTTAATATGAATTTCCATCAATTAACAATGAAATGAAAGAACTGTGATACAACCATACCATGGAATTATATTTGGCAGATTAAAAGAATGAGTTAGATTGATATGTGCTCATCTGGATAGAGCACCAAATTGTGTTATTACATGAAGAAAAGAAATTGCAGAATGACACAGATCATAATACGTAGAAAAGATGGGGAATGATAATCAACAGACTAAAAAAACAGTGATTACCTCTGAGGCAGGGAGAATATATGCATGTATTGCTTACATAATTAAAAATAGATTAAAAAGAGTGAAGTTTTAGAAAAGGAAGCTGATAAAGTGGATGTAGACTGCTGGTTTAGAACACTTGTCTGAGCTGGGAAAAAGAGATAAGGTAGTGTAGAGAGGGAGACAAGGAGGTTGGGGCAATTAGTAAGGATAAGGAGAGGTGATGAAGGCTTAAACAGGAGCAGAAGTTTCCAGAAGAGACAGGAGGAGACATATTTTCAAAAAAGGATCAGCAACACTTAGTAACCAAGTTGGTGTGGGGGATCTAGTTCAGTTTATCGACTACTAAATGTCTACTGTGTGCCTAGTACGATGTGGGGTGCCAGAGATACTAAGAAATGAGGCACAGTCTTTAGTTAAGGAGTTCATGGCTTTGCGGAAGGGGCAAATAAGTATACAGATTCTGGATATGAGATAAGTATGGTAACAGAGGTCTGTGGAGGAGGACTGTGGGAATGGGAAGGGCAGCAATTGAACAAGCCTGGTTTGGCAGAATAGGGTAGAGGTGGCTGATAGGGGAGAGCGGGTAGTCAGAAAAAGCTGCGCTAGGTCTTGAAGTCTTGCAGGATAAATACAAGTTAGTCAACTGGCATATAGGATGAATTCAGTACATATTTGTTGAAAAAAAAGAAATAAACATTGGTGTGAAAATTAAGATAATACCGGTAAGTTTTTATCACTCAATACCAAAAATATTTATCAGATATATTAGCTAGGATGCTGGTGTGGGTAGAAAACAGTCTATAATATGTTGGAGAGAATGGAAACATTTTGAAAAACTGAGTAAATTATTCTTTCAAGAAATCTCTGTCCACCTATTAAACATGTATTGGGCACCTGTTATACACCAGACCCCATGCTAGGTCCAGAAGACAAACTTAACTGCTCAGGGAAGCAAAGACATAGGAAGTACTTGGGACATGGGTGATTTGGGAGGATTGGGTTAAGGAGAGTTAGTTTTGTGATCAGGGAAGACATAAGTAAGTTTACAGGTTGAAGCAAAAGAGTCAGTAGGAAGTGAGTTGGTAACAAAGCAAAGATCCCAAAGAGCCTAAAGGGATGACATCAAATGCACAGGGACAATGAACCATGAGCTGGATGAGACCATTTCATCCTCAGAGACTAGAAGGAGGCAGAGAATGGTGGGTTTGTTTGTAGAGAACAGAGGTAAGGCAGGAAGTTGAGGTAGTGTGAGCATGGTGGCCTCAAGTTTGTTGGCAAAGTAGGCAGAAGTTGGTAAATTGGAGAGAAGACGTCATGAATAATTTCGGAGCTTGGGGAAACAGGTGAGAGTTTGGAATAGTCAGTGATGGCAATGGGAAGGGAGGCAATAAAGTCCAAGTAAAGGGAATGTCCTGTTGCTCTAGAGGTCCATATATGATTGGAGGCCATAAATTTGAAATGATGTCAAGACTCATTATTTTGTGATTATTTCTAACCATCATCAGTAGCAGTGGTATAAGAGCAAAGAAAGCAGATCCTGAAATGTATTGAGGGTAACAATTATGCTAGTCAAGCAGGGTGGAAGGACAGGAGTGGAATGGAGATGAAGGCATTGATAAGAGCTAGCATGGTAGTGCTCCCCTGTAACCCCAGCTACTCAGACACCCGAGACAGTAGGATGGCTTGAGCCCAGGAGTTTGGGCAACATCATGAGACTGCATAAAAAAAAAAAGACTGGAGATGAGGCTCAGTGGTAGAACACAAGGCACGGGGTTATTCATTCCCTAGTGACCTTCCCCTCTAAAGAAAGAAAAAGAGAGATGGGCACAGTGACATGTACCTACAATCCCAGATTCTTGGGAGACTGAGTAGGAAGATCACATGAGGCCAGCCTGGTAACTTAGACCCTGTCTCAAAAAAAGGGCTGGGAATGTGGCTGAGTGGTAGAGTGCTTACTTAGCATGTTTAAGGCCTGGGCTCAATCACCACCACTGCTAAAAACAAAAAATAATGGTTCAACTGATTTGTATTAGTTACTTTACTGTTTCTGGCACAAAATATCCAACATCCACAACTTCAAGGAGGAGCCAGTTATTTTGGCTCACAATTTTAGTGGGTTCTGTCCATGGTAAGCTGGCTCCAAGGTAGAAACTGTATAACAGCATGGCATGGCAACAAAAAAGCAGAGAAGGAGCCAGGGACAAGAATACACCCTTCTAAGTTGATCTGTCCCTTGCAAGCAGGCCCTGCTTCAAAATGTGAGACTTTGGGGGACTATTTTAGTTCTAAACCACAATGTGATCGGTCATGGGATTCAGCTTCAGTAGAGAGGGAGATTAGACAAGGACATTGCAGCTATCCTGTGAGATAGTGGAAGGCGTAAGGTTTCCGAAGAGTTTATGGGGTGAAAGATCGATTTGGGAGGGTTAAAGATATACAAGAGCAGGAAAGATGTGCAGTAGTGGTCAGGGAGTATGAGAGTAGGATTTCTTGGGTAGAGTTGTCTGACTAATGATAAGGTGGCAAGGTGCCTAAAATGAAGGAGGATGAAGGGTGTGAGGTTGATGGAATCAAGGAAGAAAGAAACAGACCTTGACAGGTTGTCCTCAGTTTTATTGTGGCCACCCAGAATGGGGAGAGAGATTGTGAGCCCAGTGCTGCCAGGAGATGGGCTAGGTCTCTGATGCAGAAAGGTTTTTAGAATAAGGTAGGGAGGGCCAGGGGTTTGGCTCAGTGGTTCCACCGCCTGCCTTGCAAGCGCAGGGTCCTGAGTTCGATCCTTGGTACCAAAAAAAAAAAACAAACAAAGAGGGACACTGAAGAGCTATGTACATTCCTACTGCTCCCAACCTTAAGGTGCACAGGTCGTGGGAAAATGAGAAGCCTATGTTGGAGGTGGCTGCCGTGGCATGGTGTCCTTAGGAGAGAATGAGGTTTCTGGCAGCATGAAGAGGCAGGTGCATTCTATGAAGAGGCAGATGACATAGGCCAGCCCTTCTCAAGCTTTAACGTACATTCCAGCCACTGAGGCGCTTCATAAAATGCAGATTCTGATCCTGTAGGTCTGAGTTCAGGACCCAAGATTCTACATTTTCAACTAGCTCTTGGATGGTATGGATGCTGCTGGCCCAAGGACAATTTCGTTTATCAATCGTGCAGGAATTTCAGAGGGTACAGAAGGAATGGTTTGGAAGGAGGAGGGAGGACTGTAGGAAGATGAGTCTAAGGCAGACAAAACAGAATAGGGATGAATGTAGGGGAAGAAAGGGATGGCTGGAAGCATGGTAAGGGGGGAAATTAGGTGTTGTCACTTTCTGCATTGTTCCAGCAGACCCAACCTTGTGCTATCTTGGCTTTGGTGCCTGAGATAGTTGTGTTTTACTACAGTGTCCGTGAACAGGCCTTGTGGGCTTCTAGCAGGGGAGCCTCTGGGGGTTGTTTGCAAAGGGGACAGGCTCAAAGGGAGAAAAGAGACCAACATGACTTCCAGGTGTCAAGGGAGTGTGATAGGAGACAGTAGTAACAGAGGCCCCAGGAGTGAGTGAGACCACCCAGGGATAATGTGTAGAAGGATAACGTAATGGTAGAAGGATCCCACAAGATGGTCCGGATGAAACCTTAGAGACAGACCAAAATTTAGCTGAGGTAAATGAGAAAGAAGAGTTACATAGTGAAGTCAGTTGACAGTGTTTTAAGGGATGGTCAACATTATCAAGAAACATGACAATTGAAAATATTCACTGACAGGTAAAATTATTTTTCTTCGAGACTGTGTTAGCTTTCTGTCATTGTAACGAAATACGGAGAAGATAACTTAAAAGGAGGAAATGTTTATTTGGTTCACAGTTTCAGAGGTTTTGGTCTGTGATCTGTTGGCTCTGCTACTTCTAGGCCTGTGGCAAGGCAGAAACATGGTGAGGAGCACATGGTCAGCAAAGATGTTCACCTCAGAGCCACTGGGAAACTGCTGGGAAGCAAAGGGAAGGAGTAAGGAAGAAGGCAGGGTCCTAGTATGGCCCCCAAATGACCTAACTACCTTGTGCTGGGCCCCACCTCCTAAAGGCTGTGCCACCTCTCAATAGTGCCACAGGTTGGTAAGCACGCCTTTAGCACATGGGCCTTTGAGGGACAGTCCAGATCTAAACCATAACAAATAGAGGAGACCCATGGTAATCAGCTCAAAGACAGTTCTGACAAATAATAGTTGAGTAAGGTGACCAGTTTCAAAATAAAGATTCAGAAAACCATAGACTTCTTATAAACCAACAGCAGCCAACCAAGTCGAGAGCCCTATGGAACAGAAGACCCCATTCACATAGAAAAACTCCTTTAACATGCCCTACCCACAAGGCCCTACATAATGTAGCTCCTGCTACCTTACTTGCTTCATCTGTTATTATTTGTTTTTGTTGTTGTTGAGGTGAAATTCACATAACAAAATTAACTACTTAAAGTGGGCAGTCCAGTGGCATGTAATACAGTGGCAGTCACTACTGACTGTTGTACGAGTACTACCTCTATCTAGTTCTAGAATGTTCCTGTCACCCTGAAAGAAAGCTCATTAAATAAAAACTCCCCATCCCCCTCCCACCTCAGACACTGGCCACCATTAATCTCCTGTCTGTCTCTGTGAATCGGACTATTCTAGGTACCTCATAGAAGAGGCACCATACACTATTTGTGTCCAGCTTTTTGCACTTATTGTGATGCTTTTGGAGCTCATCCATGTGGCAGCATGTATCAGAATTGCCTTTTTTATGGCCAAGGATATACCTTTGTATGGACAGTGCACATTTTCTTTATCTAGTCCTCAGTTGATGGACATTTGGGCTGTTTCTATTCTTTGGCTATTAAAAACAGTTTTTCGGGGCCAGGGACTTAGCTCAGTGGTTCTGCCGCCTGCCTCGCAAGTGCAAGTTCCCGAGTTTGATCCCCGATACCAAAAAAAAAGATTCAGTGAACTTAAAAATAGTTTTTTTCTTTCTTTTTTTTTTTTTTTTTTGTACCGGGGATCGAACTCGGGTCCTTCTGCTTGCGAGGCAGGCGGTGGAACCATTGAGCTAAATCCCCAGCCCTAACAATAGTTTTTTTCTTTGAGTACCAGGGATTAAAATCAGGACCTTGCACTTGCCAGGCAGGTGCTGTGCCGCTGAGCTACATCCCCAGCCCTATAGTTTATTATCCCTCCTTATTCACTGAATCCAGCTCCCTGGCCTTCTTCCTGTTGTTCAAACTTATCAAGCTGCCTCAGGATCATTACTACATTTATTATTCAATCTCCTTGAAATGGTCTCCTCATAAATAATCTCTGGTACCGAGGATTAAGCCCAGGACTTTTGCACTAAGCTACATCCCCAACCCCTTTTCCATTTTATTTTTAAGAGAGGGTCTCACTAAGTTGCTAAGTTTTCCAGGCTGGGCTTGAACTTACAATCCTCCTGCCTCAGCCTCGAAGAGTGTTGGAATTACAGGCATGCACTACCCTCAACTTCTTTGGCCCTTTCATTCTCATGCTTATAGTTCAAATATCACATCCTCAGGGAGGCCTCCCCTGATCACTAAAGTAGCTGAACCCCAGTCATTTTTTACCCTATTGTCATATTGTAGTATCTTCATAATGCATGTAATGAAGAAGTATTTAAACATGAAGAAATGAGGAAGTGTTATCTAAGCCAGGTGTGATAGCAAACATCTGTAATCCCAGCACTGTGGGAGGCTGAGGCAGGAGGATTGCAAGTATGAACCCAGCCTGTGAAACTTACCAATGTAGTGAGACTTTGTCTCAAAACAAAAAAGCTGGGGCCAGGGATGTGGCTCAGTGGCACAGTGCTTGCCTGGTAAGCGTGAGGCCCTAAGTTCAATTCCTGGTACCAAAAAAAGAAAAAACAAACAAACAAAAAAAAGCCAAAGGGCTAGAGATGTAGCCCAATGTGAAAGCCCTGGGTTCAGTTACCAATACTGCAAAAAAAATTTATCTAGACCAGAGGTTGCTTTGTGGCTTTGACCCTTTTAGCAGTCTAGTGTGGCCTATAGGCTTATTTTCAAAATAATAGTTTCAAATGCCCCCATATACCAATTTTACTTCCCAGAACTCTGGAGGCTGAGGCAGGAGGATTGCTGTGAGCTCGAGGCCAGCTTGGGCTACGTAGTGAGTTTAAGGCCAGCCTGAACCACATAGCAAGACCCTGCTTCAAACACACACACACACACACACACACACACACACACATACACACACACACACACCAATTTTACTAAAAATACAGTTACCAAAATGTTTAAAAATCATGATTTAATAATTCATGTGCTTCTCTATTAATTCCTGAAGTAACAGTGTCTATATGTAGGCTTAATAATGACCAGTGTTTGGAAGTTACAGTGAGCATGGATGCAATATTGAGAAATTTGCAACCATTGCAATAGGAAACAAAAATATCACTGATTTCTGTTGGCTGTGAAATCACAGATGCTGCAAACATTCCCATAGATCATTACCTACATTTATAACTGAAGAAACTGCTAAAGTTCAGTTCAAGATTAGGGACAAAGATGCATTTTTTCTATTCAAGTTCATGGAGCCTCTGAATTCTATCCATAGAGCCCTTGGAAGTCTGTGAACCCCAGGTTAAGAACTCAGATCTTAAATGGGACAAGATTTAGTGTGGTGATGAGCAGGGTAGAATCTGCTGGAGATGGAAGTGATCATAGTAAACAGGGAAGGAAGGGCGAGAAGAAAGCTGCTCTCTCCTGCTCCTTGTGGAACTTGAGTGTGGCATGCCTAGCAGTGCACAGTTGAAAGCCAGTCAGGTATCACTCACAGTAAGGCAGCAGGTGGTGAGGAGGTGGCCTGTGGGAGCAAGGGTTATGTGGCTTGTGGGTTGGAGTCCAGTGAGCCCAGCAGAGTGTGGGACAGAGATGGCCACCATGGGAAGATGGGGCACGGGGACAAGGGTGAGGGAGTACAGAGCAGAACCCTTACAATATTCCAGACAGCAGGCCAGACACTGAGGATCCAGAGATGATGAAGACAGGGATGAGTCACCATTTCTGATTCCCCTGAACCCAATCTTGTTTGGCTGATAGGCTGCTCTGGCTGGTCTGATCCATGTGTCTCTTCAAAGCCAGAGCCAGAGGTGGCAGCAGTAAAATCAGCAGAGGTATCCTGGAAACTCGGGGTGGGGTGAGCTAAAAATCCTACTGTCTTCTTGCTTCTGTTCCCTTTTGCAAAGGGAAAACATTATATAATGGATAAAAAAAAAAGCAGCAGTGTCAAGATCAGATCATTCAAACCAGCCCATTGTCCAAAACTTAGATAGGCCAAGGAGATGCTGCCCTGACTCTCACTCCAAATTCTTCAGGAACCTTCTAAAGACTTTGCTACCAAGAGATCCTTTGATGCTATTACTCTTCAGAACAGTGCTGGTTCAGAGGAATCCAAAGAACAAAGAAAGGACTATATTTTTAGATTTTCTTTGGGCCTCCCGCACCTGGATCTCTTCTCTGTGCAGCTCTCAGAATCTAAGATTCTGTGATTCTTTTTTTAAAATGCTGTTTCCCCCTTCTCTACTAGGGGGCTCTTTCAAAAGGGCTCAGGATGGGGCTACTACAGGTGGGTGGCTTGGTTGGGCTCAGCTTCTTCTTTGATCATATTTCCCTCCGGCAGTGATATATGAAGAGTCCCCTGCTCTGGACCCAGGGGACAAACCTCTTCTTGCCTGAAGGGAGGCAGCCCCTCAGATGGAGAGGCAGTGGGCAGACAGGGGAGATGAGAACAGAGGTGGATGGAAGCTGAGCTGACCTAGTTAGAGCAGAAAAAGACTGTAGGGGCAGCAGGGATGGCCTGGCGGGGGGAGGGCAGGGAAAATGGAAGCTTCCCAGAGAGGCCCAGGCCATTGTGGAGCAGAGGGCTGACCATTTCTAAAGAAGTCTTCATGAGACTTGGGAGCCAGCTAGGGAAGCTGAGCGTGGAGACTCAGCAAGCTGGGGCACACATGTATGCCTGTGGTTGGTATGGCGGCGGGGAGAGTACCTTTACCAAATATTGTCTGAATACTTATATTTTAAAGTCACAACCAGGTCAGGCACAGTGGTACACACCTATAATCCTAGCACATGGGAGGCTGGGACTTAACAAGAGACCTTGTTTCAAAATAAAAAATAACAGAAGGCCTAGGGAGGTAGCTCAGTGCAGAGGCCATGGGTTCAATCCCCAGTATTACATGCATATATATATATATATATATATATATATATATACACACACACACACACACACACACACACACACAAAAACATACAAACAATAAAAGTCAAATCCATGGAGGAAATGAGAACCTGAAAAATACCTGGCCCTTGAGAGAGCTGAGTGGGGTACTTAACTCAACCTAGCAAGATTGAGCAAAAACCCCACAGTGTTCTGACAAGATTCCTGAGCAGGGAGTCAAGGAGAGGTTCTATGTACCCAGCCTCCATCATAGACATGGAGGGCAGGATGCAGGAAGCACACATGGACCCAGCATGGAGGAAAATCAGCCTAAGCACAGATCTTGCAGGTAGGATCCACATTGCCTTAGAGCCCCATGGAGAATAGGAAATGCCCTGCACAGGCTCTGTCCCAGTTGACTTGATAAAATATTAGTCCTCATTTCATATTTTTCTTTATGCTCCTGTGTCACAGAAGGGGTTTCTGGAATAAGTGAGGAAGGCTATAGGAAGGAGGTTGGCATTAAACTGAGTCCTGACATGTGGATGAGGAGGATTGGACTGAGCAGAGAGAAACAGGCGTTCATTCCAGTGTGAAGGTACATAGGTGGGCATAAGTGGGACTCATGTGGGGACTAAGAAGGTGGCCTTGGCTGATAGGATTGGAAGCCCACTGAGGGTAGATAGAGAAATCCAATGGATGAAGAAGAATCAGATTATGGAAGGCACTTTACATTTCTAAAAGGGACTGTGTCGGGCTGGGGATTTAGCTCAGTGGCACTGCTGCCTGCCTGAGTTCAATCCTGAGTTCAATCCCCAGTACCAAAAAAATAATAATAAAAAAATAAAATACGTAAATAAAAATAAAAGGGACTGTGTTAAAATCCAGGTTTTCCAAGGAGTCCAACCATTTCCCCACTGTCCCGTCTAGCTACAAGCCCATCGTGGAATTCATTGATGCACAGTTTGAGGCCTACCTGCAGGAGGAGCTGAAGATCCGAAGGGTGCTGCACACCTACCATGACTCCCGAATCCACGCTTGCTTGTACTTCATCGCCCCCACAGGGCATTCACTGAAGTCTCTGGACCTAGTGACAATGAAGAAACTGGACAGTAAGGTATGGTGGTGGGAGGCCGGGCAAGCTGGACTCGCTGGTAGTCTTATACACAATAGATGTTGGATTCTAGGAGAGGTTTTGTGGCATCCTCATTCTCTCCCTCATTCCCTGTCCCTCCACAAAGACAGTGTTATTGATCCAAGTTCCTGTGTCATGTGCTTTGTCATCTGTTTTCCCATTACTGGGGATGGGTTTGCCCTGAGGTGTCTTTCTGCCCTGATTCCTCTTAAAAATAAGGAAGGATGTAAGCAAGATTGCTGACGAGCTCCAGAGGCTCAGATGTTGGCAATGAAAGGTGTTTTTTTCTGTCCCAATATTAACTGGCCTGTTCTTAAATCACATCTGCAAACTTGATTGGAAAGTTGCTGCTAATTTTTGTAATAGCAGATCTCTGAAACCCTCATTAGATGCCACCACTGAGTTAAGTACCTCATAGAATATTGCATCAAATCCTCACAGCCTTGGGAGGTAAACACTCTTATGACCCCATTTTACAGAGGAGAAAGCTGAGACTGACAGGTTCAGTGACATGCCCGTTGTCTATAGATAGCTAGGTAGACCCTAGATTTGAACCCAGATCTGTGGTACTATATTATATTTCCTCTATGCCTCAGAAAGTGGCTTTGGGAATCTGGCACATCCTACTTTAAGAGAAACTGAAAGCATGCAAATCCCATACCATATTTAAATTAGACAATGATTCTTTGCATTAAAGGATTATTTGCTGTACAAATTGACCATGGGATTCTTTTAAAAGCCTAATTACTAGCACCTTTTTTCTGTAACATTGAATGTGTGCCAGGCACTATGATGAGTACTTTATATGTGTTATTTTATTTTATCCTTCCTGTAATCCAGTGTGGTGGGTACTACTATTATTCCCATTTTTCTTTTCTTTTTTTTTTTTTTGGTACTAGAGATTGAACTCAGGACCTTGTGCTTGCAAGGCAGGCATGCGGCACCACTGAGCTAAATCCCCAGCCCCATTCCCATTTTTCATATGAGAAACTGGAGACCCATAGAGGCAAGTAGCTTACTCAAGGCCAGACAACTCATAATGGATCTGAAATTTGATGCCAGCTCTCTCTGATTCTAAGATACTTATTTATTTTATAAAAATCGGATTTATGTATAATTTGGTAGCATATCCATTATAAAAACTGAATTTTAGCTATAATAAGAATAGGGGCGATGTTTTTTTCATTTTTCACAGCACTGAGCTCACTGCTCATGAATAATAGACTGCTCTTGAAATGTCACCATGCCTGGAATGTGTCTGTATAGGACAGCAGAGAGCCATGTGGCTAGTGGCCTGCTGGGTGGGCTGCATTAAGTAAGTAGCTTTGACATGTTTGTAGTGTGCAGATGGGGACTTGGCAAAATTTGACAAGGAGAATTGACTGTTCCCTTTCTTCCACCTTGGAGAGGGTTTTGAATCTTCGCCCCGGCCCCCACCCCGAAAGTTCAAAGGAAGTACCTCTAAGGCCCAACCTTTCTCTGACCCCGTCCTGAAGCCCTGTGTGGTGTCAGTCCCCAGAGGTACCCCTAAGCCAAAGTAGGAAGGGACAGGGCTTCTCTTCCAAGTCTAGAGCTTCTAGACCCCTGTTTCAGAGCCCAGGGCCTGAGCACCACTCACAGCACCCCATTGGGGTCTACTAGCAGGAACAACTGTGCTCTCCATGGGAACCTGAGCGTAGGGGTGCTCTGCTTCACAGAGCCATGAGTATGTCAACTTTCTTTATCTCTGACAGTAAAAGTCTTGTCCCTTCTTAGAGGGGTTTCAAGGATCAGGGTCCCAGTGGGGTGAACCTTGGGGTGGTGTTAGCACTTTCTCTTGTCTGAAATTGGGCATTCACACCTAATTTTCTTTTGGGGTGGATACTGAGGATTGAATCGAGGGAGCAATGAGTTACATCCATAGCCCCTACCCTCCTTTTTTAATTTTTTTGAGATAAGGTCTCACTATGTGGTTCAACCTGGCCTTGAACTCATTGTGTAGCCCAGGCTGGCCTTGAAGTCATGGCAGTCCTCCTGCCTCAGCTTTCCAAGTATTGGGTTTATAGGTGAGCACCACCTTACGTGGCTTATGAAGCTCTTTTAAAAATATTTTCTTTTGAGACAGGGTCTTGCTAAATTGCCCAGGCTGACCTTGAATTTACAGACTTCCTGCTCCTACCTCAGCCTTCCAAGTAGCAGCACACCTGTTTTCTTTATCCGTAAATGAGACTCAAGCAGTCTCTCTCTCTCTCTCTCCCTATCCCTCTCCCTCCCCTCCCCCTTTTCTCTCTCTGTTTTTGAGATAGGATCTCACTATGTAGCCCAGGCTAGCCTCAAACTCAGGACCCTCCTACCTCCTTCTGCCAATTTCTGGGATTATAACATGTGCTACTGCACCCACAGTATAACGTTATCTTTTGTGTGTCTCGGATCAGGAACAGAGAGAGTCTTTTTCCCTAAGTGGCTGCTGCCAGCAAGATAGCCAGGTGTGTGTCCTCCCTGGGTGCAGCCTGTACCTCCCTTCCCTGCCATCTCCCATGTGGGTCCATAGCACACTGGCCGGGGCCAGCCCAGCTACACTGGGTGGAGAGAACAGTTCACTGTTAGCAAGGAGCTGCCACCTCTCCCCTTGTCAGCCACAGATTGCCAGGTCTCACCTCTCTGCTTCAAATCACCTCAGCAGTGACCTTGGCACCAAGATACGACATAGCTCATCAGCTTGGGTCTGAGCGGGTAGAGACTCATGGTTAACACCATGCAATTAGGAATAAAGCTAAACTTGGATTTGAATCTCAGATATGCTACTTACCTGCTCTGTGGCCTTGGACAAGTTACTTAACCTCTCAATACCTCAATTGGTAAAATAGTAGTAATGATACCTCCTGGGAAGGTTATTGTCAAGATTGTATTGATCCATATAAAGTATTTAGTTCAGTGCCCAGAACATAGTAAGTACTCGTTATTGTTTCTTAGCATGTTATTTGGCTGCAGAGGTGGCCAGTCCTAGACCGATGGACTGAGCTACCCGCTCCAGCAGCTGGTGGAAATCCTAGGACATGCTATGTTATGGTTTAGATTTAAATGTCCCCCAGAGCCTCCAGTATTAGGAAGGTGATTGGATCACAGGGTGCTGTACTCATCGGTGGATTAGTCCATTGGTGTTTTCATGGTTGAATGTGCTGTTGGGAGGTGGGGTCTGGTCAGGGGACCTGGGTGTTCGAGGCGTGATCTGGAAGGATATATCTCCCTCCCTGGCTCCTCCCTTCTCTCTCTGCTTCCTGGCCACCACAGGTTGAGCACCTTCTCCACCATGCCCTCTGTCATCCTGCTTCTGTCTTGGAGCCAGCTGACCATGGATTGAAACCATGAGCCAAAATAAACTTTCTGTCCTTTACATTGTGGGTGTCAGGTATTTTATCCCAGTGATAAGAAAGTGACAAGACAGGCTGCTATCAGGCGCCAGTTACTAACAGCGACACCACTTTTTTCCTCCTTTCCCTAGGTGAACATCATCCCCATCATTGCCAAATCAGATGCCATTTCTAAGAGTGAGCTGACAAAGTTCAAAATCAAAATCACCAGTGAACTTGTCAGCAATGGGGTTCAGATCTATCAGTTCCCCACAGATGATGAGTCCGTGGCAGAGATCAACGGAACCATGAATGTGAGTTGGAGCCTGGGGGCTCAACTTTATGGTCATTTACTCTGTAGTATTATTTCACAAAATAGCATTGATGTACCTTCACCAGCTATCTTAGGGTAATTGACTTTTTTTCTTTTTTTTGGTACTGAGGATCAAACCCAGTAGTGCTCTAACACTGAGCAGCATCCCCAGCCCTTTTGATTTTTTATTTTGAAATGAAGTCTTGGCTGGCCTTGCAATCTCCCTGCCTCAGCCTCCCGAGTAGTTGCGTTACAGGCATGTGCCACTGTGTCTGGCACGTAGTTGACTCTTAGTATATGTGCTGCCGAAGAGAGCACATGTAGTTGACTCTTGATTACCTGAGTCTCAGGTATTGATGAGAGAGAATCCAGAACTAAAACAGCTCCTCTCTCCTAGTGGTAGCTGCCACAAAGACTAGAGATGCAGAGATTAATGGCCAGGGCCCAAGGGAAACGCAGACTCCAGGCAGAGTGGAGCAGAGAATTTAGACCTCTCATTCCACCACCTTTTTTGATCTGCCTTGGGCTAGGCCAGGCAGCCCCTGTGAGAATGCAGGAAAGGCAGAACAATGCCAGGACAATGGATGGACTGAAAGGTGAAAAGGCTGACAAAGTCACTGGGCTTCCAGCACTCAGATAATCAAGCCCTTTGCCCCTGGGAGGAGCACTGATATATAGTCTCCAGTTTAGCTGGTGACTAGAGAGATGTCATTGTTAAATATCAAGGTTGTGCTTTGCTTTATTAAGTGTGAATGAATTTGAAAAAGTCCTTTTTTCTTTCCTCCCCCACTTCTCCCTACTAGAGGAGTGAGTAATTGGGAAGGCAGAGAGTCAAATGTCTCCTCATGCTTCTTTACAATGTGTTGACGCTGTTGCTGTGAAAGCCTCAATGTTATGATTTCAGGGAGACAGCTAATAGCTTTCAGAAAGCCTCTGCTTCAGGAACAGATTTCTTTTTCTCTGTTGAGAGGCTTCAGTTTTTCCTAATGACATAATGCTTGGGGATAGCCAAACTCAAGAAAGCCTTGTAATAAAAGCCATTTTTAGAAAATTTTCCTGCTGCCACTGCCCTCTAAGTTATCATTACGGCATCAGCTGCCACCTCCTGTGAATTGGCCATCAAATTAGCATAGCAGGGTGGCAAGTCATTGTCTCAGGCCTGACTTCCTACCCATCCGTCCACAGAGATAGGTTTGTTATCAGAAGTCCATTGTCGACTTTGACAAATCCGTCTCGAGGGTAAGGTTGTGTGGATTGTGGTAGGTGGAGCTACATCCTCTGTGACCCATGTGGGCATGGAAAAGATGACTGCTTGTCCTGCCAGCAGTCAGGGCATTTTGATGGAGACAGGTTCTGTTGTGAGGAGCAAGCCCGAGAGGTGCCTCACCGGCAGAAACACAGGAGCGGGCCGGGGATTTAGCTCAGTGGTTCCAGCGGCTGCTTCGCAAATGCAAGGTCCCAAGTTCGATCCCTGATACCAGAAAAAAAAACAAAAACAGAAACACAGGAGCCTGGGGAGAAGGGTTGCCTGGTGCCCCTGGCACGGGTGTCTAGAAGAATATCTAGTCATCTCAGCACATCGCCCCCAGCTGTCTTCCACAGTCTGGTTCCCTAAGTCACCCAGCAGCTTTCAGGTTTGTGGTTTGCTTTGCTCAGGACAAACAGGGGCGGGTTTCTCAGCAATCTCAAGGTGTCACGTAAAAGTATATCTTACTGCATTGTGGATTAGGAGCAGCAATCATCCTGGGCTGTGTTCTCAGCTCAGCTCTGGCCTCCTGCTTGAGCCTAGGGCAGGTTCAGCCTTGAGGTTGGAAACTCTCCATGCTATGGAGTAGCAGCTCTCAACCACACTGTTATGGCTGTGAAGGGTTATGGGTTGCGTTACTCAGAACAGCCTGACGTTGCCAGTGTTTCACTCTGGAAAAACTAAATATGAGTGCACTCGGGGTTATCCCTAGAACAGGGCTGGCCACGCATTGCCTGTATCCAGGTGCCCGCCCGTCCTGCGGGCATGGAATCGGGCCTGCCTGGGAATCCTCCGTGGTGCCTGTGCTGGGGTGGGGGAGGAGGGACGAGTCACTGCTAGAAAATAAATACACAGGATTCCGTAGCCTGCCTGCTCTGGAACAACTGTGCCAAATGTCTGCAGAGCCTTTGGATGGGCCCTTGTGTCTGAAGCTGCATCGTGGAGACCTGGGCTTTGGTAGGAGGAGGTTGGGTGCTGGCTTTTCACATCTAGATTTGACTTTAGGGCCCTGGCCTCAGCTCCCCTAACCCACTGGCACGGTACCTAGGTTGGAAGAAGTGGAAGACACCCTTTGCCTGTGTGGAGAAGATTGCACAGCCATCCTGTCACTCACCACCAGGGTTTTCATCGCAGGAATGAAAGTAATGAGGGCTCAGCCTCCTCTTGGCTTATGGCTCTGGGGAACCTTATTTTAGATTGAGGGGGCAAGAGAAGGGAGAGAGATTTTGTTGCCTGTTACTTTTAACTCATGCTCTTATCTCTCTCCAGGTTGTAGACTTTTAGCTGGGTGCATTGCCGTGTGCCTATAATCCCGGCTACTTAGGAGGCTGAGGCAGGAGAATCCCAAGTTTGAGCCTCACCTGGGCAATTTAGTGAGACCTTGTCTCAAAATAAAATGTAAAAAGGGCTAGGGGTGTGTGTGTTTCCCGAGCATGCATGAGTCTTTGAGTTCAGTCCCTTGTGTTGCAAACAAACAAAAAAGTTGTAGATTTATATACTAAAAATTGCTATGTTGTTTAAACTTAATATTGTTCTTTGAATGGCTCAAATTACAGCCAAGGACCAAGGAACAGACCCAGTTACAGTACTTGACTGTGCTTGGTTGGCTATTTGTGAGGTGCTAGGTTTGGTTCCCAGAAAGGCATTTGGCACTTGGGCCCAGTGAGAGCGCATGACTGAGCAGTGGGGTCATGGGGAGAGCATGCTCAAGCCCATTCCTTCTCCTGAGATAGCAGTGGAATTTCCATTCCCGCATGTACTTTTTTGCGGGAGAAGTCAGGAGCTCACAGGAGAGCACATTGGGCAATGATTTTGTTCAGCCACCAGTAGGAGCCTGAAGTGGGGGTGAGCATAATGAGCCACACCCAGGAAACACTGCCTGCCCTGGAAGAAGCCATGCTCAGTGGAGCTCTTCTTACCAGGTAAGATCTAGAGTAGTATTTCACGAGACTAAAGAGAATGTTCTCCCAGCACTCTGGGAGGCTGAGGCAAGAGCATTGTTTGAGCCCAGCCTGTGCAACTTAGTGACTTAATGAGATCCTGTCTCAAAAATAAAAAAGGCTTGGGATGGAGCTCAGTGTGAAGGCCCTCCCTGGGTTTAATCCCCAGTACCGGGCGGGGGAGATGTTCATGGATTCTCCCAAGCATAATGGATGTAGTGGATTGAGGATAAAATACGTCATGCCAGTTGGATCATGAAAAGCTTTAAAATGTACCAGTAAGAATTTAAGGAAGACTGAGAAACAGCGTAGGTAGTGCTATGGTCTGAATGTGTCCCCTGAAAAATCCCAGTGTTGCCCGTGTGATAGCATTAAGAGACCAAGAGGGCTGTTCCCTCAATACAGGGATTAAAGTCCTTATCACAGAGGCTTCGTGCAGCCCCTGCCAGACAACCAAATGCGCCAGTGCCTTTATCTTGGACTTCTCAGCCTCTAGAACTAAAAGAAACACATCTTTGTGGGGTTTTTTTTGGGGGGGTTGGTTTTTTTGGTACTGGGGAGCGAACTCGGGACCTTGTGCTTGAGAGGCAGGCAGCAACACCACCGAGCTAAATCCCTGGCCCCACATCTTTGTTCTTTACACATTACTCAACGTGAGGTGTTGTTTTGTTTTGTTTTGTTTTGTTTTCCGGTACTGGGTATTGAACTCAGGACCTTGCGCTTGCAAGGCAGGTGCGGTGCCACTGAGCTAAATCCTCCGCCCAGCCTGAGGTGTTTTGTAGCAGCACAGGACAGATTGAGACATGTAGTGAATCTGGGAGCAGATAGCCCAGGGGAGGCTTGAAGGTGTCTCCTGTTGGAGCTCTCTGTGGCTGGGAGAGTTGACACCTGGGGCCACCTCCTTAGAGGTCTGGATGTCAGCAGCTACTCTGCCTTGCAGCTGCCAGTATCCTCCCGGGGTTCGCCCATACAAATGTCACCTGTCAGTCTCCTTCCGGGCCCTGGAAAAAAAAGGAGAGAGAGTTTGACCTTAGATTTGGGTAGGACCTGGGAGTGTGGTTGGGGGTTTATCTTCTCCTTGCCCTGCTTGATTCCGTTCTGGTTGCCATAGCCACCTGTGTCTCAAGAGCAGCAGGAGAGAGGTTCAAAGCCTCATCCCTGTGGGTTCCTGCCTGTCATGGTTAGCTGGCTTCCAGCAGATGCCATTTAGCCAGGAGGCAGAGCACAGGCCACCCTGCATGGCTGGGGCAGGCTGGCAGCCAAAATGCATTGGCCTCTGCACTTCCTGGGAAGAGGAGTGGAGGCTTGGGATCTAGGCATGGAGGCTTGGGATCTGGGTGACATGTTTAACCTCTCTGTACCCCAGTTCTGTCCAACCATGAATGAGGCCCTGTAAGGATGTAGCGAGAATCAAATGAAATGGGGGTGCTCTGAAATGATCCACTCACATGCATTTGTCGGAACCGACTCCAATGTGGGTTTCAAAGGCATATGCAGTCGGCAGGTCTTGGGAGGCCTCTGAATTCGGTTTGGTGGGGGCTGTGTGCTGAGAACATGGAGGGAGCTAGAGGAATCAAATGACAGCAGTTTGAGGACGAGGGGAAGCAAGTGACCCTGTCATTTTGGCAGTGTCTCTTGACGTTGAAAATAACAGGCCCAAGGGAAGACTGGCATTTTCCTTTATTTTCTTTGGGGTTTTTTTCCTCCTTTTTCTTGAGCCTGGAGCAGTGCCTCCCACTTTACACTCCACCGTCTTCCTCCATCACTTAGATACAAGAGCCCAGGATGAGTGCCAGTATAACATAGTTTCTCTTTCTCGCCTCCTCCCTCAGTCTAGACCTCTGCCGTCTCTGCCTCTTAGCTCTTTTGTGTCATATGGCTGAAGCTTTCTGTCTCTGCAAGGGAAACATCTTCCCAGAAAATGAGTGGGAGTAGATTTGATGCTCCTAACATCTCGTGGGTCCCTGAGTGGGAATGAATTGTGCCTAGATGACCCTTCCATGAAGCCAGATTAGAGCTGCTTAGGCCCTTGGGCAGCATTTTCAGGAATTCAGTGCCCCACAAGTGTCCCTGTATTCCATACCAGTTTACCGCATTGATATTAGGATCAATCAAACATTTCCTACCTCCAGCCTACACCCACTTTCCATATCCATGACTCATGCATTCCCTTTTCTCTGTGTCCTGTTTCAGGGATGGTCGGTGGAATGGGAAGGGGCTGGTGAGTCTCTGAGTTGGGCAGCTGGCAGAGGGAGAGGGTAAAGGAAGAGCAGCTTCAGCTGCTGGCCCAGCCCCTGGCGGATGTCTTGGAGCTGAGCTCCTGTATTTTCTGTGCTCTGGAGAACATTCTGGGAGTCCAGAACTAGAAAAGAAGGGAGAGGAAGGATCGGCTGGGAGATCAGCATGGAGATTAAGTCAGCAAGCTGTGGGTTTCCCAGAATGGAACTGCCTCTTATAATCTGGCCTTGCACAACCAGTTCACCCCAGGGCTTCGAGTGCTCACCTCAGCAGCTGCTTGGGCCCCGTAAGTGGGAGCAGCAAGCAAGCGAGGGGTGGGCTTTTAAACCAGAGACCAGATCCCATATTACCTCTGCCCTTTGAACTGTGTGCCTGCTGGCAAGTCACTTAGCTCTCTGGGCCTCAGTTTCCTCATCTCTAAAATGGAGACAATAAGACTACCTCCCCCATGATGTTGTTGGGAAACTCAATGAGATAACACAGTGTAAAGCACCTGGTACATAGTGCATAGCCCCTAATAAATTGCTTCTGTCTATACCAATTCTACAGTGGCTAACAGTGGTAGTACAGTTGCTGCTGTCTATTCTGCAGTGCCCTCTCTGACTCCATGTGAAGTTAGTTATGCTCTCCCTTGTGTTCCTCGAGCTTTGAGCCCCTGTTTACAACCCTGACCGACTGCATTGCCATTACTGGCATGTCCCCCACCACCACCACACACCCTGGCACTCTCCAGGGGCAGGCTCTATGCTTCTTCAACCTTGTAATCTTCTTAATGCCCAGCACATAGTAGGAGCCCAGTGACACTTTGCAGAGTAAATCAGCAAACAGGTGAAAATACCTGAGACTGTGACCTGTTTCTCTGAACTGACTAAGAAAGATCATGTCACTGGACTTGTCATTTTTTGGTACAAATCCCTGCCTGGACTCATCTGGTCTGTAAACATCTGCTCGGCCATTCTGTTTGGCCAGTGGTGACTTGGCACATATAAACTGGCCCATTCCCTGAGCATTTCCCAGTCCCCACACTGTCAACTGGGGACAGCTCCCTTTTCAAGCACCAAGGCTTCTTGGCAGCCAGGCCTTGCTCCTCATCTCCCCTGCAAGCACCAAGCTCATACCCTTCTCTGCGCTTTCCCTTTCTTTCCTCACTCCTATTCCACTAGCCCTGCCACTGCCATTCAAGGAGGATTTATTAATCACCTACTATGTCTAGGGCACCAGACCATAATTTAAACTGTGGGTCACATATTGCCTTTTTTTTTTTTTTTTTTGAGACAGGGTCTTGCTACGTAGTTCAGGCTGGCCTTGAACTCACTATGTAGTCCAGGCTGGCTTTGAACTTACAGTGATCCTCCTGCCTCAGCCTCCCCAGTGCTGGAATTACAGGCACGCACCACCACGCCATATTGTCTTTATGGTTGCTGGTCTGTAATTCAGGCTTCACCAGCATGACTATCAGTTCCCAGAGGGTGAGGGAGTATGTCTTGTAGTAAAACAGAAATCAGCATAGGCATGGCATGTGGGTGATACCTGGTGACTTGCCCTCAAAGGATCAATGCGAGCTCTTGATCCAGGGAAGGACTAGAACAAGGCTAGCATGGCTCAGCCCGCCATGTGGCTCCAGGATGTACCCGTTTGCAGGGCTCTCCAGCTCTGGGAGGAAGAAGGGCCAAGATCGCAGCCCTTGCTGCCTCCCTTGTCGTCTCTGCCCACATGCTCCCCCAACCCTTCCCAAGGCTCTTCCCCTCACTGCAGCTCTGCTGAGTGAAAAGCTTGCTAATCTGTGTGTCTGCTTATTATTCTGCTTGTTTTCTCTGTCTGCTCCCTATGCATTCAACTATGTCATTCTTATCTACTGTGAATTTCCGAGCAGCAGGAGCTAAGACGAGGCCTCTTGTCCCCACGTGGTTGGTTGAGGAGCCTAATCAGTGCCTCTGGATGATGACAGCAGTGAGTAGTATTGCACAGTGAGGGCTCAAGGCCCAGGAGATGAGCAGCAGTTGCATTGTGGGATGTGCAGTGGCTTTCCTCTGCAGTTCTGAGCATTTGTTTGCCTTCTGTTTCAGGCCCACCTGCCGTTTGCTGTCATTGGCAGCACAGAAGAACTGAAGATAGGCAACAAGATGATGAAGGCGCGGCAGTATCCTTGGGGCACTGTGCAGGGTGAGTCCCTAGCACATGGGATGCACTCTGAGAGCCCCTTCTATCTTCCTTTTTGCCTCTTCCAGCCACTTATGACAAATCCCTAATTTGTCCCAGCTCTGCTCATTCAGCTTGGATCTCAAATAGCCACAAGGGTCACTAGCAGGCAAACTCTGGCTCCGCACCTGGATCCTCTGATGGGAGCCCACCCTCTTTGTCTCTAGTGGAGAAAGCACTCCTAAAACATAAGCAAATGGATTTAGAGCAAGGAAGGAGTGTGCAAGAAAGCATGTACACTTGCTCAAGGGCACAGGGAATGTACGAGAATGTTCATAGCAGTGTTGTTCAACATGACAAGTAATTAGAAACAACCCAGATATCTGCTAAAAATACACTGGGTAAATTGTGAAATAGTCATAAATGAGAAATCATATAGCAGTGAAATTAATGAACTACAGTTGCATCTCCATAAGTGAGTCTCAGAAACATAATGTTGAGCTCAATAAATCAGAGAATTGCATTTTATGAATTCCAAAAGTAGGCAAAACTAAACAAGATCCAGTATATATTTTTAGAAATTCATATATAAGTGGTAAAACTATAAAGGAAGGAAAATGAATGTTAAACCTTGAAGTCAAGATAGTGGCTAAGACTCATTGCCAGGGGAAATGAGGATGGGATCGGAAAGGGGCCAAGGGAAAGGACTAGGAATATTTCACCTGGGTTGTAGAAACATCAGTATTAATTTTTAAAAATTCTTTAGGGAGCCAGGGATTTAGCTCAGTGGTTCCAGCGCCTGCCTTGCAAGCACAAGGTCCTGAGTTCGATCCCTGGTCCTGGAAAAAAAAGATGGAATTTGGGGTGACCGATCCTCTTCATCATCTCAGAAACCACCGTCCCTACAGGGTCAGGCCAAATGCCACCACCCAGCTCAGTGGCTCTGTGCCTGAGGACACCCTCATAGAGCACTGCTTGCCATGTTCTGTTTCAGCCAGAAATCTATTTTCCTGTGATTTAGTCCATATCTCTGTCATTCTTGACCACTGCCCAAAACGTAGACCTTTGCCATGCTCTCTTGAGGTAGAGGCTTGTTTATTCACACTGGAAAGTAGATTCCACTTTCTCCTGGTCATCACTGCTGCTGTCAGGCCATTATCTACCCTCTGCTGACCTCTTGGGAAGCCTCTACTGTCCAGATGGGATATACCTGTGGACTACCCCCTCTTGTTACTATTATTTATTGATATCCTAGTTCTTTCCCCCTGTCCTTTGGAGACTTGGTCACCTGGTCATAGCCATTAGCCCTCCCCTACATTGCCTGAGTTCAGATCCTAATTCTGCAACTCACTAGCTAGCCAACCTCATAGAGATGGGCATGGTAAATGCCTGTTCTTCCTTCCATAGTCATCTTAGGAGTTGTCTCTTTGCTGAGGCCTATACTCTCCCAGGAGTTTGGAATTTGGGGTCCCTCTTCTGGGCTTTCATTGTACCTCAGCTATCCCTCCACTTTTGTGATTTTTGCATTGTATTATATTTGTCTATTTGCATCTATTCCACAAAACTGTAAGCTTCAGAGGGCAAGATTTCATGACTTTGTTTCTGAATTCCCAGTGCCCCCATACAATAATGGGAACAGAGATTACACAAATAGATGCTTAGATATGCATGTGCTGCTTGTCCACAAAGGGGCACAGGCAGACATTCCCATGAGGGTCTGATTGGTGAATTTGGGTTGAGGGGCTTTTGAAGATCCTTAGGTAATTTTTACAATATTGCAATTTTTTACTACTGCCGTTTTTATAACTTTTCATTTCCATTTTCAGTAGAAAAAGCAAATAAGGAGGTAAATTCCTAGGCTCTAGATGCCCAATTACAAAGCAATATCACTGTTAGACTTTTGCCTCATGTTGTCTGTTGCTGCTTCTGCTGGCCTTCCTTTCAATATACTTTCAATATCCCAACCTCTGCTGTACAGTTGAAAACGAGGCCCACTGCGACTTTGTGAAGCTGCGGGAGATGCTGATTCGAGTAAACATGGAGGATCTTCGGGAGCAGACCCATACCCGGCACTATGAGCTGTACCGCCGTTGTAAGCTGGAGGAGATGGGCTTCAAGGACACTGACCCTGATAGCAAACCCTTCAGGTACCGCTCCTGCCAGGCAGACCAGGCCAGCCTGGCTCAGCCACCCAGGTGCTATGGAACCCTTTTCCTTGGAAAGTCGACAGGAGAGGCAAGACATGGATGGTAGCTCTGGTGGCAGGGTGACTCGCCAGTTCTGCTGCCCCTTCCCTCTCGGCCTCACACACCTGCCAGGAGCACTGCTTTGGGGGGTAGTGAAGGAATGGAGGGGACCTGGAGAAGCAACATGGCTGATCTCTCGCTACCCCTCACCCTACACATGGCAACTTGAGTCAGCGGTGCTGGAGGGGAGTCCTGGGAGGGGACCCTGTTCCACAGAGTGGCAGTTAGTAACTGTCCACTGCCCCACTTCCTTGGTTAGGCTCCTGCTGCCCAGCCAGTTTTCTTCTAGTCTGTTCTTTACCGCCCCCCCCCTTCTCAAAACCAGACAGGAAGGCTGGGTGCAGCTTAATGTTAGAGCACTTCCCTAGCATATGTGAGGCTCTGGGTTCCATCCCTAGCACTGCAAGAACAACAGATAGGCAAACAAATAAAAAACAACAAGAAAGGTCCAGGTAGCAGTCACTTTCGACCAAGTAGGAGTTATTTTCCCCATGTTAGTGCATACAGGCTCTTTATTCACTGTCCTTAGTGTGTGCAATTCAAGTGCAAGTTTTGTTTTGGCCACAGGATATGAATAATCATTGATATATTTCTCAAATCAGAGTCTAAGATGCTTTTAGAGAAGGGAAATGCTTTTGAAAGCAGATTATTAAGCAGATGGGACAAAGTTGAAGTGTGTCCGATCTACATGTGTGAAAAGTGGCACAAGCCCTACATGTAGTTCCGTGTGGTGCCCTTTATTATGGCTTGGTCTCCTTTCAGGAAATGTCAGATATCAGTAAGCAAGTGAGGGGGATGTTTGTGGGCACAGAGGGATTTCAAATGGTCTGGGAGGTCCCATGGTACCTGTTCCCAACAGAAAGCTGGCCTGGGTGGGGCCGGGGATTTAGTTCAGTGGTTCCGGTGCCTGCCTCCCAAGTGCACCATCCTGAGTTCAATCCCTGGTACCAAAAAACAAAAAGAAAGCTGGCCTGGGGCAAAGTGCAGCTGGTCTTTCAGGGCTAGTGCTTCAGTTGCGCAGCCTCATAGCCCTGCAGGGACAGGCTGGGACAGGGCCCTGGAGCACCTGGGCTGGAGGAAGGTGTGCTTGTCTCTCTGGTGGGAGTTCCCTCAGCTGTTCCTCTCCTTGCCTCGAGCAGCTTTTAGCTCCCTCTGTGGAGAGGGAGTATGCCTCTAATTGGCCATTCAGATCCCTCCCATTGTCCTTTGCTCCACCCAGCATACCTCTGTTCCTGAATCTTCATCCTCTTCAGTCCTCCTCTGAGGGCCCCTTTCCACCTTCCCTGTAAACATTCCCACTCTAAAGAAATCCCCTTCACCCCACTCATCCTTGCCAGCCTCTGTCCTGTCAAGAAGCCAGGCCTTGACAGGAAGGAGAAAGAGTTGTTCTTTGTTTACCAGCCTCCTTGCTCCTCTCCCATTTCAGCCCAGTACAGTCTGGCTTCTTCCCCCAGCACTCCATGGAAGCGCCTCTCCAAGAGCAGCAGTCACAAACTCTGGGCCAATTTCATTGTGACCTTTGAGTCCCATCATCTTTGCTCTTAATGTGCAACACTTAATACTATTCCCCATTGCCTCCTCCTTGTGCTACTATCTGGCCTTGGCTTTTCTAGTACTTATCTGGCTGGTTTTATTCCTCTCTCTCCCTCTCCTCTCGCTATTCCTTCTCAGCCTTGTTTGCAGGTTCATTTTCTTCAGCTTACCTCTTTAAATGTTCCTAGAGTCTCTGCTCCTCTCACTCTATTCTCTTTGCAGCTCATTCTTTCTCCTTTTATAGCCCTAATTATCTCCTGGAAGTAGATAACTCTTAAGCTAAAATCTTACGTTTATTTATTTATTTATTTTTGGTACCCGGGATCAAACTCAGGACGTTGCGCTTGCAAGGCAGGTGGCGGCACCACTGAGCTAAATCCCCAGCCCTAAAATCTTACTTTTGAGCTGTGAACCCATTGATCCACGTACATACTAGGCATTTCTACTCAGACATCCCATAGAAGCTCCTCCTTAAACTTGAGCTATTCACGTCAGATTCATCTTCTTCCCTCTTGAGTGTTCTCTTTCTCCAGTGTTCTCCATTATGCTTGACAGTACCACCATCCACTTGGTTGTTCAAGTCAAAAACCAGAATCATCTTTGCCCCCTCCTTAGTCCTGCTTCCCCTGCTGTTTCTGCAGCTCCCTCCATTCCCTGTCCTCCCTTCACATGGAGACCCTGCCATTTTGTACTTGAACTGTTGGAAAGTGTCTCCTTCACAAAACAGCCAAAGTGGTCTTCTCACTTTTTGGTTGGATCCAGTCAGTCTTGCTTAAACTATGTAGTGGGTCCTCGCCTCGTTCTTTCGCAGGGCATCTAAAGCCTGACCTTTCCTGCCAGACTCTGGAACCCCCCACCCCAACCCTCCTCAGCTTACGAAGTCTTCTCCAGCTACCCAGGAACACCATTCTCTCTCCACATGCGCCTTCACACGTGCTGCCCTTTCTGGAGCCCAGTCCCCCTTTTTCCTCACCAGGCTAACTCCTGTTTCTTGAAATGTAAATCCAGGACAGGGGCAGAGGGCCTTCGCCCAGGCAGCTCCCACTAGACTGTGAGTTCTTCAAGGGCAGGAGTGGTAGCTGTTGGCTATAGGTGCTGGGCTGTTAGAGTAGTGTCAGTTAGGACAGTGTCTGGCACAGGGTGGAGACTCAAAGTGGTGGTGGAAGTGGTAAGATAATGCAGGCAGTTTCAGAACCAGGGCCTGGCAGTATAGCACAGTGAGAAGGCCCAGATGAAGAAACAGGAGATCTAGCTTCTGGTCTCAGTGCTGCCTCTAATTAGCTGTGTGAAGTGAGTCACTTCACCTCTCTGGGCCTCAGGTTCCTCATTTGTAAAGTGGACCCAGGTTTCTAAGTCTCTCTAGTTCACCAGGGTTGCCTCATGCCCGTCGAGCAGCCCTGTGATCCTGCTCTCATGTGCCAAGGCGACTGCCCACTACTTTTGGGGTTCTGTTTTCGCCATTTCTGCTCAAACTGGGGAAAGGAGGACATCAGAGCTCAGGGGAGGATGCTCGGGGCCAGTTTCCATTGAGGAGGAGCCAGTGAGTGTGAAGGAATTAACCTGACCATGTTCCCAGTTTGCAGGAGACATATGAGGCCAAAAGGAACGAGTTCCTAGGGGAGCTGCAGAAAAAAGAAGAGGAGATGAGACAGATGTTTGTCCAGAGAGTCAAAGAGAAAGAAGCGGAGCTTAAAGAAGCAGAGAAAGAGGTAAATATGAGCCTGGGTGCAGGCAGGAAGGAAAGGGAGGCTAAGCTTGGCGTGGAAGTCCATGATGGGCTTTGGCCTTGGGCAGGGGCTTGCAGCCTTAGGCAGGAATGGTCAGAGGGGACTATGAAATCTGTGTCTTCTTCACCCTTCATTCTCCAAGGTCAGGATGTTTTTTCATCTTCGTATTAATTTTCTAGAGCCAGCAGCTGAGTGTGGCTATTTAAATTTTTGTGAGTTTTTAAAGTATTTTTAATTGATAAATAATAATTGTATATATTTATGGGGTACCACATGTTTGAATATATGTTAACATCGTGGAATGATTAAATGAAGCTAGTTAATAAATCTATCACCTCTTATGCTTATCATTTTTGTGATGAACATTTAAAATTACTCTTTTAGCAATTTTGAAATATACAATAAAATAAATTTATTTATTATTTGCAGAAAGGGGGTTGAGCCCAGAACCAGATATTCAAGTGAGACTGTAGCACTGAGCTACATCCTGGCCCTTTTTTTTTTTTTAATTTGAGAGTGGATTTTACTGAGTCACCAAGTTGCCCAGGCTGGGGTCGAACTTAGGATCCTCCTACCTCAGCCCCTCAGAGTTCTGGGATTATAGACACGCATCACCACTGTCGGCTAATACACAGTAAAATTTAAAACTCAGTTCCTCACTGTGAGGCACATTTCAATGCTCACTCCTCATGTAGCTAGTGGCTATTATCCTGAATAGCACGAATACAGAACATTTCCAGCATCACAGCAAGTTCGGTCAGTCAGCACTGCCATAGAGTCAAGCACTTGCAGTCAGGTGCAGGCTGACTTGTTTCTCTGTCCCGGGAATCTGGAGCTCTGTAGGGATAATTGATAACTCTCTAGGCTGACTTGTCCCTTCCCACCTTCTATGATGGCCACGAGGAAAGCTGGTTTCAGCCAATCCTGGGTACTTTGCTGAAACCTAAAACAGCAACAGTTGGGGCATTTCCCATTCACTTGGATATTTGGTTCCATTTCAGAGTTGAGGAAAATCTGTGCAGCTCTAGTGAAGTTTTCAAATGTGGTGTGATGGTCCTGCTTAAACTTGTGCGATTCATCCTCTAATCCATTGCTTCCAAGGCCCCAGATTAATTGGCATAAGGTATAGTTTTCGTCATGTCAGCTGCTGCTTCACCTCTCCGGGCCTCAAATCGAACAACCACAAGGAAGGAAAGCACTTAATTACTTCCCAACTCTCTTCCACCTTTAGTCTACTGTGACTCTCGAGGGTATCACTAAGGCCTATGGCAAGGTTATTGATTTTATTTCAGTTTCACTTTTAAGGAGAAAACATCACCCAGGATCTTTAGGAGGAGAGGCCATGGGGGGCCTCAAAGACAAATGACTCAAAGTTGCAATGAAGTAAAGACAGGTGAAAGCAACTGATAGGCAGCCAAGTGATGCCCCTACCTCACATGACTAGTAAAAGCTGGTTAGGACGGCAAGCCTGTCGTTCCCCTACCTTACTAAGTGACAGTCCCAGATATCCATAGGAATCGGGGAACTGATCTGCTTTTTATGCGCTGCAAGTGTTGCAGAATCCTAAATTCTCTCCTGAATCCTCAAAAGGAGGTGAAACTCTGCTTAGTCTGCTCTTACTGGTCAGGGAAGTTTCCACATTCTATGCCTCTTGCTCTCTGATCAACTTATCACAGTGAGTGCCAGAACACACTTGCTGTTCTTTGGGTCTCTGCTTTTTTTCAGGACTAGTTAAGTCTTCCCTCTGGTTAAAACTGAGGTTTCCAGATTTACTCTATTTCCTTTGACCAGCTTTGCTATTGTTGCAGTTTTCTCTGTGATCCATAATGAGCCTTCCTGATTGCAGGGGATAAGAAAAGGCAGGAAACTGTGGGAGGCTGAGGCACGAGAATCCCAATTCATGCTTGGCCTGGGCAGCTTAGCAACTTAGCATGGCCTTATTTCAAAATAGAAAAGAGGGAGGGAAGGAAAGAAAGGAGGGAGGGAGCGAGGGAGGGAGAAATGGAAGCAAGCTGGGATGTGTGAAGGCCCTGAGTTCAATCCCCAGTACCATACACACACACACACACACACACACACGCGCGCGCGCGCACACACACACACACACGCACCCCACGCAGATAGGAAAGGGAAGGAGCCCCTTCCATGTTGGAAATACCGTTTTATAATCCTCTAAAGAATGGTTTGACCTTGGACAAATGTCTTAATTTCTCATACCTCATGTTTCCTCATAAAATGGACATCATGACCAAGTACTGTGGTGCATGCCACGGTCATAATTTCAGTACTTGGGAGTTTGAAACAGGAGGATCATAAATTCAAGGCTAGCCTGGGCAACTTAGTGAGATCCTGTCTCAAAATAAGAAAATAGGGCCGGGAATTTAGCTCAGTGGTTCCACTGCCTGCCTTGCAAGCGCAAGGACCCGAGTTCGAGCCCTGGTACCAAAAAAAAAAAAAGAAAAGAAAAAGGGCTGGGGATGTAGCTCAGTGGTAGAACATTTGCTTAGCATGTGTGAAACCCTGGGTTCAATCCCTGCACAGCAAAAAAAAAAAAAGGATTGAAAATGAAAAAGGACATAGTAGCAGAACCTGTTGATAAGATTGTTGTAATGATTAAATGAACTAATACATATCAGGTGCTTATAAAAGTGTTGGGCTGTAGCTCAGTAATAGAGCACCTGTCTAACATGCACAAAGCCCTGGGATCCATCCTCGCACTGGGCAAAAAATAATAATAAAAATTATTTCTTAGAAGTCAATGCTTGGCCTGTCATAAGCACTTGGTAAATATTATAGTATTATAAGTGATATTATTAACCATGTAAAATAACCATGAGGATTCATTTACAAATCTTTGATTAGGCAGAATGTACTATTCCTTTACTACTTCAGGAGCAGGGATTTTGAGACAAGATGACAGGCGAGAGAACACCCCACAGCATGGCGCCCTTTGGCACTGTCATGGTGGCCCCTGGCAGAAATGTCTCCTGAGGTCCCGGGGTCCTGCGGGGTTGCAGCCCTGCTATTCTCCCAATCCTGGGCTGGGCCAGACTGGGGGCTGCTTGTGGAGGACTCTGTAGGCTTTTGTTGGTTTTTCTGTCAGCTGCACGAGAAGTTTGACCGTCTAAAGAAACTGCATCAGGATGAGAAGAAGAAGCTGGAGGATAAGAAGAAATCTCTGGACGATGAAGTGAATGCTTTCAAACAGAGAAAGACTGCGGCCGAGCTCCTCCAGTCTCAGGGTTCCCAGGCTGGAGGCTCACAGACTCTGAAAAGAGACAAAGAGAAGAAAAAGTAAGTAGCAGGCTGTTCTGGGGTGGTGGGCTTCTTTCTCCTCCTGCTGCTCATTCCCCTGGGGCAGGACCTGGAGGCTGAGAGGAATGACGGCTGATGACCAGGTGTGAGCCGGGGGCTGGTAATTAATTCGAGTACCTGTACCTGGTCTCGGTGTCCTTGTGGGACCTTTGGATTCCCTGAATTAGGGTTGCCAAGAGTAGAGTAGGCACATGGTCTTCGAGGCCCAGCCCCTCTGTTTAGCTTACTTAGGAAAGCTCTGCAAACATCGGGGTGGTAGAGGAAGGGAAAGGAGAGGAAAAGCAAAGGGAATGTGAAAGTACATGGAAGGAGGAAATGGTGAGCAGTGCAGAGGTAGAAGAAAGAGAGGAACAAAAGGAAGGGCACATACAGGGTAGTGGAAGAAAGAGAGCCCTTTAACAGAAGCCTCTGGGCACCCCCTGGAGCTGGAGCTGGCACTGATGTAGCATATAGGCCCACCTGCTGGCTGTGTCCAACGTGGCTCACCTCTCCCCGCCCTCACCATGCCTCAGTTGTCACTAGGTGTGGCCAATAGAATTTACCTGCTGCCACTGAAGGCTCCAGCCCAGCCCTGATTTCCCACCCTTCACTAACTGTCTCTGCTGGCTGCTTAATTGTGCCCAGCCTGGGGAACTGAGAACTTACTAGGGAGCCTTCAGATGCCAGTGTCCTCCAGGTATCACATCCTTAAACTGGAGGCATGATTTTAAAACCAATCTATCTCCCCTGGTATTTGGTAAGGCTGGACAGCATAAGCTCCTGGTTACCACTGGGTCAATAGCCTGGCTCCCACCCCCGTCAATGCTCAATGAAGTTACCCATTCCTCATCTCAGAACCAGAGAAGAGAAAAGCACTTCTGGTCAGACCTGCACAACACCAGGAAAATGTCCAGGCTTCCCCTGGTACTCTGTAGTTGTTTGTTTGCACATTGTGACTCAAGGAACTCCCAGATGGAGGGTTTAGCAATGTCCTTACTAAAGGGTTCTTTGGATCCAAAAGATGTCTGTGGGCCTTGCCTTCTGTTTTTAGCCACTTGTTTGTGGACTTAACTTTTGGATTCTTGCCAGAAGGAAGAAACATCTTCCTTTCATCAATGCCTGGCTTGTCACTTAGGAATAACACAGTGACTTTGTATACTGTAAAATAGCTTATTTTTGAAAGCACTCAGTTTTGCAATCCAGTTATTCACATTTGACTAACAAATGTGTAGTTCAAACATTTTCACTAAGTTGTCCAGAAATTTTCATTATTGAATCTTAACACTAAATGTCAGTTTCATTGATTAACTAATTTTTTGATATTACCTGATGGATAAAGTTCAACTAGCCAAATGAAAGTCTCTTTGGACACACAATATATTAATTTATCTGTCGTGGTGTATCAGATGTACCAGCAGGAATGGATTCCTGTTTTTAAGATCAGAAAAATCTAAATTTGATTTTTTTGTGTGTGTGGTGCTGTGGATCAGAAAAATCTAAATTTATCTTTCAGCTCTTACCTGCTGCCCTTATAGTCCTGTGGTATTTGTGAACTCAATCTCTAGGGCAGTTTCACAGTCTGCTTGCAGGAATTAGGAGACTGCATAGTTTGTTTAGACCACACTAACACTAAGCTATAAACATTCCCTCTTTAAGATGTTCAGTGAGGGCCGGGGATTTAGCTCAGTGGTGCTGCTGCCTGCCTCTCAAGTGCAAGGTCCCGAGGTCGATCCCCAGTACCAATAAATAAGTAAATAAATAGATAGATAGATAGATAGATAGATAGATAGATAGATAAATAAAAAGATGTTCAGTGAAAGCTCCTTTCAGACCAGGCTTTCCCCTTGACTGGCTTCCCTCTCAACCCCAGCCAGAAGACACTATATAGAGTGACACCTCTCTCCATTCTCCAGAAATATTTGGGAATGGTGACTGTGCCCAGTTCTGAGATGGGTAAAATTCTTGCTGAAATGTGGCACCTCATTTTAGCAATAACCACCTAACAAAATAGCCTGTCCTTTTCTATACTTCCAGATGTACAAGTGGCCCCAGGTATGGGTTCCTTATGTAATTCCATGAAGAATCAGTGAACTTCTGGAAGAACCACAGTTAAACCTGTGCCATTCTGCTCCCATAGTGATGGTGGTGGGCTTTAAGCATAGACATGGTGGTCATAGCAGTTCTTGAGAGATGGTGGTTGGATCTAATAGTCACATACTCAGAATTTCCTTTGGCTGGCCTTAAATAGATTCAGAAAGAGTATAGTGTTTCAGGGGCTCCTACCAGTCCCTCTTCCCTCCTCCCCTCCCCTCTACTCCTGATCTCTCTTGACCTCTAACTGTTCTTTGTTTGTGTCAATTCATAATATTTTATTTCTCCTCATGCTCACTCCATCTTCATCAGCTCTTACTGTTTTACAGTTAACTCTGCTGTTTGCTGCATGCTGCATGAGACCCAGGGTCCTGGTAAGCTTTATTAACTCTAAGTAGAACTGGCAATGGCTTCTGGAACATATCTCCCCAAACCCTGCACCCCCTACATATCAAATCAAATAAGAAATGGCTTCACTGAGGTAGCTGGTTTCCTCTTGTGACTTCTGGTATGAAGAAATAGCCTGGTGTGGTTTCAGGTGTACATGGTGAATGCCTGCCTGCCTGTCTGATCAAAGGGAGAGTTTTCAGATTTCTGCTGCTAGAACAGCTAGATAGCATAGGTGGATCCTGTGATCAGTATTTCAGGTTTCAATTGTGGCAGTTTTTTCCTCTAAAGAGCGACAATCCTTACTTTCAAAATTAACTGTGGTAATGCAAGAAACCATCCTGCAGTTACAAGCCTCCTCCTGCAGTATTCCAGTCAGCACTTACCCTCACATTGGGAATAGGCAGAGCCAATGGAAACTTGCATCTTTTTTCCTCTGGTGGCTGTTTCTTATCTGAGGGGCTCAGGTTCTCCAGTTTCCTTTGGCTGTGTACCTCCCAAAACCATAATCAAAGTGGAAGAAAATAAAGAGACTTCAGATATAAACACTTAATTCTACAAGTGCCAGCTTCATGCAAACCTTCTAAGGAGGCAAGCAGATAACCTTTGGTAAGAAGTATTGCTGAGGGCTAGGTGTTGTGTCTACAGAAGTAAATAAAGCAGTCATTGGCACCACATAGCTTCTAAGGAGACTGAAAGCAGTGATTATAGGGAGAAAGCAGTGATTAGGTACATTTTATCTACTCTGCTAGACTCAGGTAATAGACAAGGAATATAAATGATTTAAATTTAACATAATTGGGCTTATTTATTATTTTAAAACTTTACCATGGCAACTCTCAAACATAAAAAAATAGTACAATGCAGCTCCATGGACCCACAACCCAGCCACCATATAGCCATCAACATATGTCCAATCCAGCCAGGCATGGTGACACATGCCTGTAATCTGGGCACTCTGCAAGGCTGAGGCAGGAGGATTGCAAGTTTGAGCTGAGCCTAGGCGATTTAGTGACTTAGTGATTCCTTGTCTCAAAATTTTAAAAAATTTATAAGCTGTGAGGGATGTAGCTCAGTGCCCAGTACCACAAACAAAGCAAAACAAAAAATATATGTTTCATCAGTTACCCCCACCTGCTGGATTATTGTAAGGCAAAGCCTATATAATTTCATCTGTACATAAGCTAGTATGTATCTCTGAGATAATGACTCTTAAAAAATAACCACATGCCCACTGTTATCATACCTACAAAATTAACAATAATTTGTTAATGTAAAATGTCTTATCAGTGTTTGAAATGCCCCAGTTGTCTCATAAATTCCTTTTTACATTTGGTCTGTTTGGATTGGAGAATATGAACTGTTGAGAAGCCTTCTCCCCACTCACCCATGCAGTTTATGAGTTAGCTGGAGAGCCTGCTGTTAGTCACCAAACTGATTGCTGCAGCTGTTGCACTGGGGACATTGGACAGCTGGCAAAACATCCTACTTTCAAGCAAATCCCAAAGAGGAAGTCCATGGAAGCTTCTGGAACACAAGACCCATGAAACTGGGCCAAAAGAAATCATCCTAAAAGAATAATGTAATGATGTACTGTCTGGCTTACAGGCAAGTCTCAGAGCCCCTGCTAGCTGACTGGAATTAAACAGCAGCTCTCCATTTAGGAAGACTATAAATTCCTAGAATATCTGTGCACTGCTGAAGTCCCAGTGCCTAGCAAACCATCTGCCACACAGTAGGAGTGTAGTTCTTGCAGCTTTTCATTGTTCCCCCAGTTTCACCGAGGAGAGCAGGAAAGATGTATTTTGGTGAATTTGACTTCAGTTAATTCAGGTTTCGTGCATGGCTTGACATGATTTCATTCAGGTTTCCCTGAGCACATCATTGTTAGTGTCCACTCCTAAAGTGAATTCTAGAAAAACTGTGATTAAAGGCACACTTTACAAATAAGAGGCAACCAGTAGACCGCTGGAACAGTCAACCCCAACACCAAGTAGGTTGGCTTCTCCTGGTGAGTTTTCCCCCAGTAGGACACAAAAGCATTTCTAAAGGAACTAATCAGGGGAAGCATTGGCTTCCCAGGACCTAAGAGCAGCAGAGGCAACTACTTCCTCCCCAGAGCCCTCATCTGAGGCGTAGGTCACAATGGCCACCTACAGTGCAGGCAGAGTGAGGCTTACTGTTCCTCTCTAACTTTGACCTTCCTTGAGGCTACTTGCAGCTGTATGTAATTGTAAAAGAAATTCCTCTATGACTCAGTTGCAGATACTGTGTTGTGATAGTTATTGATCCTTGGGGTACACAGCATATGGACAATATACACATTATCAAAACATCACTGCCTTTCTACAAAGCCGAGAATGTAGGTCATTGCTGTGATTTTTTTGGTTACTCTTCCCCTAGGAAGTGGACAAAGAAGAAATTAATAGGCAAGCATTCATATAGCATTTATTGATTACTTTTCAAAACGTTCTTCTATATAATATCTCATCTTTACCACAGTTCTGAGAGGTAGAGGAGGGAAAGATAAAAGGGATTACCAAGGATTGCACAGTGAGTTAGTGGCAGAACTACAACCAGAACACAGAATTTCTCATTCCTGGTATAAACTGCATTCACCCGATGGGTGCATTTGTGTATCTATCGCCATAGTGTGTGTGTGTGTGTGTGTGTGTGTGTGTGTGTGTGTGTGTGTGTGTGTGTTGGAGGGTAGATGTATTCACTTGGAGGAAATGAATCACATTTTCATTTATGTATATACTTTTAGGTAACTAAACTCCAAATATTTAATAGCCCTTATTTAATGGGATACATATATTCTCTAGGTAATAAATGGGCTTAGATCCACAGCCAAGGAATTCTTGGGATACTGGTATGATGGAGAGAGTCTTAATTAAATAATTAAACAGCTCTCACCCTAGTTGTAACACTTTCTTTGTGACCACAGGCAAGTCAGTTGGTTTCTCTGTCTCAGTCTCTTCATATGTGACATAGGGATCAATACTACTTGACTTATTTATGACATAGGGATGAAGTTTAAATGGCAGAAAGGTCAAATTGCTCTGTGAACACAAACCATTAATAGGTGTCTAAAGTTCAACTTTTTAGGTAACGGTCTGGACCCATCCAGCAGACACTTGGCAAACAGGTCTTGCCCCAGAGTACCAGCTGGCTGGCTGGGCCTGTTCCAGAGGATGTCCAAGTTGAAACCAGCCTCTTGTGCTTTCTCTGTGGGACAAGGAAGTGCAGTGGATGAGAGCTTGGTGCTCTATGTAGTGGCCTGAGGCTACTGGAGACTTACTGAAAGTCTTCTTGCCACAGATATCTGGGGTGGAGAAAGCATTAGTCAGGACCTAGTAATTAAGAAGAGATTTTTAAAAGTATTTTTGTGGTTGTTGGTCACTTTTTGCTATCTAATGCCATTACTTCTGCCATTTAGGAACGGGGGGGGGGGTACATGAGAGAGAAAGCATGTTCCCAGGAGCCAATTCAGTAAAATCTTAAGACCATCTAACATAGCTATATTCTAATTTATCCATTAGTCATTATGACCTTAATGATTTTCTTCTGAAAATTTTTTTAGTATATAAATCTGTCCATTTATTAACCCAACTTCTCCTTTCATTTTCAGTTTGGGCTTCCTGTAGATGCGCCCTTTCCTGTGCAACAGAGCTGGGCCTCCCTTTCCCTAATTCCCCCTTAACATGTCTGGAGGGCCATACAACCCCTGCCCTCCACTTTTTTCTGGCAAAAGTTTATAGATGCCTGAGAGAGTCAGAGGATGATGTCTGGCCTCTGGTCAAGAAGTCAGCAGTCACGTGGCTTGGAGATGCATCCCACATCTGAGTCCCCCTCCTAGCACCCCAAGCTGTCCATGCCCCTCTCATCCCCATCCTTACCAGACTGTAACATGTTACTGCTACTCCTCACCACCAGCTTCCCAGTTCAAACTCTCATTGCTGCTTGTTTCCCTGAGGTATTTGCATCCACCGTGGCTGGATAAGCACCTGCCAGCATGGCTGTCTCCTTCGTCTCTGCCTCCCACACACTGGTCCTTCCTGACCTCTCCCCTAGTCCTAGGACCCACAGCCCCTTCTCAGAGGGCTCTGGAAGGATGCCTTCTCCATCTGGCCTCTTAATTCAGCCCTTTCCGGCTTTCATTCTCTCAGAGTAACCATACTCAAGTTGTGTCAAAAGTTGGTAACAAATTTATTTGTACCAAGCTCTTCCCATAAAACACAATTGCTGGAGCAAAGAGCATAAATTTCCCCTCTTTATCTCTGGGTACCCCACAGATGCAGAAGGGAGAATAAACCTGAATATTGTTACCAGCCTAGAGTCTTGAGTAATAGACTTACAGGTTTCAGCATCTCCTTGGTCATTTTCCAGGGGCTCCCTGCCATACTAATGAGGTGAGACCAAACTGACTGGTCAAAGAATTCAGCGCTTGGGATTTTCTGGGATGAGTCTTCTAGTCTATTTGGTGGCTGTGATAATGATTTTAATGTGCATTTTGCATGCATCCCCAACAAGAGGTGTGACTGTCAACTGGAGGGAAGAAAAGAGGTGTTAGCCCTTGAAAGATCTTTAACCTTCTCTCTAGTCTAAGGGTTCGATATTTTTTAAATATCCCAGCTCTAATTTTTACAACAGGTCCCCTCTGATAGTGGCTTTGGGAACCCCTTTGAAGTAGAAAGCTTCCATTGTCAGGGCCTTGAGGCACAATGGCCTGTGGCATTTGGGCAGCAACAGAGCGAGAGTTGGAGGCAACCTGGCAATGATCTGTGGCTAATAGCCGTCTCTCTGCCCTTCCTTTGCAGTAATCCATGGCTGTGTACTGAATAGTATCCCCTGCTACAGCTGGACTGGACTTCACTTAGCCTTTTAAGCGAAGGTTCCTATTCTGACAGCCTTTCTTTGGGGTGTCAGGCAGCCCGGTCCCCTACCCCTGCTGTGTACTTCAAGCCCCACTTCTTTTTGAGTTGTGCAACTTGCTCCTGCCTCCCAGTCCCACTGGCACTGACCATGACCTTCATTTTTCTTTTTGAGGTTGTTTTGTGATTACTTCCTTTTAAAACACAGTCACACAAGGCCATGCCAAATTCCCAGGCCTTTTTGAAGTGTTGAGAAAGGGGAAGGAATTACTTTCTTCAATCATGGATAATACTAGGAAGCAAAAAGTGAAAAGAAAACAAATGCATTCTCTTTTCTTGTTGGCAAAGCACAAATACAGTTCTGATACTAGTATGTCTTGGTTGGTGATTGACTGGTTACTGGCCAAAGCATAAGCCAAATTCTTGAGAAAATCCAAATCAACATGGAGCATTTGAGGAGACCCTATGCTTGGAGGTAAAAAACAAACTACCACCACCACCAGTAAAACCCCCAAAACTAAAACAAACCAAAAATTTCAGATACTCAGCCCGTAGCTAAGAAATTAGAGCTGTTAGATCTCCTTGGGAAAGGCTTCTTGTTTGCACCTTTGATGTTGCTAAATCCACCTTCTCAGGTTAGCAACCAGTAATCACCAGCCCCCTGGATAATTACTTCCATTACAAACAGGAGACCCCTTATTTGTATTTGTTTACAGATCACTTGAGGTTTGAGGATCTCAAAATACTTCAAAAGTATTAGAGCCACACAGCTTATGAGAGACTTTCAGATACTAAAGAATTTTTCTATCAAAGGGAGAAGTTTTGCTCAGTAAGACAGAATCTACTTAACACTGTAAGAGGAAACAGACTCAGAAAAGTGAAGGGACTTGCCTAAGGTCCTACTGCTGAGTCTTGACAAAAGCCAGGCTAAATTCCATGTCTCTAGATACCCAATCCATTTCCTCAAGGGAATCCATCTGCTTGTGTATGTTCCCGGAAGCAAGATCTTTTGATGAAACCAGATAGTGTTAGAGGACCCTTGAGGGTTCCCTCCCCCCATAGGAAAAAATAATCTGAGATGGGACATTTGGGGGCAGGCAAGGAAAAGGCTCCAGGCCAGGTCTTTAATTTAACCAAGTGCTGCAGTTAAGAGGAGTCACCAAGGCGCCTTTTAGGCCTTTTAGCTGGTCAGTCTGGATGGAGCCCAGGCTAGTGTGTGTTTAACAGGTGTTGTGGGTGATCCTTATAGTCAGGGGAAGTTTGGTAAAGATCTAACTTATGAGTGAATACAAGGCCTTTAAAAGTCAACCAAGCATAGGGTTAGAGATTTAGCTCAGCGGTTCTGTTGCCTGCCTTGCAAGCACAAGGTCCTGAGTTTGATCCCCAGTACCAAAAGGAAGTCAATCAAACCCATTAAAATAATCTAAATGCTTATTGCATTGGCTAGTTTTTCTCACTGAAGACCGAAAGCATTTTTTTCCTTCTTCACAGAAAAGGCTTTTAATTAGTACAGTTATTACCAATTTTTTTTTAAAAAAACCCAAGTTCTCTGTTTACTTTTGGTGAAATAAAACCAGTCATTAGAAATGGTCTGTTATTTTCCCAGGCTGTAATGGCTTTTCTGAAACACACACACACACACACACACACACACACACACCCCTTCGTTTCTCTCAAGCCAAGAAGTTTGCTTTCCTCAGCTGCAGTTTGGATCGCTTTTTATTTTTTGTTTTAATCATCTGGCATTTACATGTGGCTGTTGATATGTGCTTGTTTTTATTAAAACAAGAAGCTTTAAAATTGGTGTGTGGTGTTCTTCAAATCTCCTAAGCAGATTTTCCCTTAGTGATGGCCCATCAGTGGCCCCATTTCTAACCTGTCTTCTGAAATTATAATCTCTGCTACCTCATACTGCCCACTCCCTCCCCGTCCTTGAATGTCCTTTTTCTTTGGCTAATTTCATGTTCTCTTTCTCTTTCTCTCGCCCTCTCCAGCTTTTTTTAATCTTATCTTCAGCAGCTGCACTAAGTCTAAAGGAGAAGACTGCCACTGTAGAAGAGTTAGGGTTCCATAGTGTCTCAAACCAGAAACCAACCAGTTCCTTCTCCTCTCAAACTGTGCACACACATACACACACATAATACACTCAACAAATGTACATGCATCCCCGTGTCCAGGCAAGAAGCTCTCTTCTGACTTACATGGTATTTTAAAGTGAAGTGTCTTGTCCCAAACTAACAAGGCAGGAAAAGAATCGTCAGAGCTGGAAAATGGACCAAATGTAACCTCAGAGAGACAACTACAGGACCATTCACCCAAATGTAAGTGACTGGGGCAGAAGACCTCAGCTGTGGGTGTGGAAGTGCTGTTCACAAGGTTTTGTTTGAGTTTTATGCTTAAAAAAAAAAACACAATTCTCTGGTTCAGTGTGTTGACTGTCTTTGGCCACTATTAAACATTTCTGAATATGGAAGAGAAAGTTAAGTGATACTTGCATCTTCAGCATTCCCAGGAGAAAAGGAGAATATCCCTGGCAAGGGGGAAAATGGATCCACTATCTAACATTCAGGTGAAGAAAGGAGCCTAGAGCAAAATTATTCCATTCAAAGTTACAAGGCCATCGAAGTTTCTGTTCACCCTGGGATCTGGAGGGAGAGTCTCGATGTTGATAAATCTGCCTTGAGTTTATTGGCTTAACTTGCATCAAAATACCATGTGAGCGTGCTCATTCCCATAGATCTCTACTACCATCACCACCATGCTGCTTTCCAGTGTCTCTAGGGAGCCTTTTTGCATGTTTTCCAGAATCTGTTTGTTTTCCCTTCTCCTCTGTTCTTTTTGCTCAAAGGTGTGACCTTCCCAGGCTTTCATTTTCCAAAAGAAACATCCCAGGACCAGCACTGTTTTGCTTGATACCTTTCTAATGTCCATGTCAATTTTCAATAAAATTCAAAGAAATGCTAAATGGCTCTGTGGTCTGATCCTAAATTATTAGGTGACACGGCTCCCCACGGTTTGTCTTACAAGGAATGGGTGGCTGCCTCCCAAGTGGGTGATTTAGGGGGCTCAGGGAAACACCATCAGACCACAAAATCTTCCTAAGTGAGTGGCTATGTGCCCTCCTTTTCTCACTCCGGGCCTGAAGTTCCCACTAGAGCAGGGTGGGTATGAGTTGGAAGTCCTCTACTTTTCCTTTATCAAAATGGGTTTAATCAACTAAGCTAATTATCATAATTGAGGAAGTGGAGTAGCAGATCATACAGAACAAGATTCGGGTGAGTTTTAATTCTGGCTGGGAAAAAACTGCTGCCTTCTCTCATTTAACACTGTACTGTGAACATCCTCAAAATTCATGGATGTGACTTCTTTATGACTCGAAAAGCATTCTACAGATACCGAGTAATACTATTTTGTGTCCTTGAGTCTACCAGAAAGGGAAGCCCCCCACCCCACCCCATCCCCCAGCATTAGCGCGGGGCTGAGGAAGAATGGTCAGTTTTCAAGAATTCTGGTTGCAGCAAAGGTGGAGTTTCCTTCCCTGGGCTTCATTTCCCCAATGGCCTGAAGCTGAAGGCTGGAGGAGTGGTTTGCATCTACGTATGGAAGCCTGGAGGCCTCTGCAAGGTACCAGGGGAAACGGCATTGGCCTGCCTCTGCGCAGCTCGAACACTAGGGGGCAGCCGAGTTAGGCTATGATCATTTATGACGTCGCAGAGGCCGGTCCTGAGTGCTGTGGAAAAGCAGACCCGGGCCAGGCTGACTTGCTGCTCCTCATGTGCTCACGGACAAGTTGTGTTAACTTCTTTAGAAAAGGAGAATATCAATGACTCCTTTCCAGAGCTATTATGAAGGCAACCTGAGCTAATGTAAGTGAAAGACCTGGGTGTTCAAGAAATAGGATCTCTTACTAAGGATGGAATTTTCCCTGTACTAGAAAGTACTCACTTTAGGGACCTCTAATCCAGAGTTTCTCCATCTCAGCGCTATGGATATTTGGACCAAATAATTGTGTGGGGCTGTCTTAGGTAAAGTATGTAGTAGCATCCCTGGCCTCTACCCACTAGATGTCAGTACACACCCCAAACCTGCACAGGCGTGACAGCCAAAAATGGTTTCAAAATATCTGGATGTTCCCTGGAGGGCAAAGTCATCCCATGTTGAGAACCATTACTCGAGTCCGGAGGTTAGCAGACTTTGTAAGTATTTTCAGCTTTGTAGGCTGTGCAATCACAGCAACCATTCAACTTGTCACTAGTGTGAAAACAGCCATAGATAATACATGAAAGGGTGTGGCTGTGTACCCATAAAACCTGACTTTACATACTGAAATTTGAATTTCATGTATTTTTTCATGTATCCTGAATGTTTTTAGATTTTTTTCAACAATTAAAAAAATGTGAAAACCATTTCTGCGGTAGCAGGAGAGTCATACAGATACAGGCAACGGAATCAGATCTGGCCTGGCAGCTATGGTTTGCTGACTCCTTCTATGATGGCATTTTGGTGTTAGTTTATGCATCATCAGACCTAAATGTGTTAGAAGCAATGGCCTCTCAAAAAAAATTGGAGAAGATGACAAATTGCTGAAGTTTAAATACAAGTTGTTCGGGAAATGGGTTTGAATTTACTGAAATTTTCATAAAGTTTTGTTAGAACACAGATGAAGGCCATGGGTGACCAGAGCTTGCTCCTGTGGTAAGGAGATGCTGAGCAGCTGAGAATGCCGCTCCCACTAGGGAGAAGACTGGGTCTCTTTAACACTCAGAGGCCAAGCAGTCAGAGCTCCAGTTGTAAGCACTGATGTTAAGAAATGTCCTGTGGTCGGGGATTTGGCTCAGCAAGCGCAAGGACCCGAGTTCGATCCCCGGTACAAAAAAAAAAAAAGAAAAGAAAATTAAGAAATGTCCTATGGAGAAATGCCCCCACTTAGAGAGAGTCATCCTTTGCTAAAAAAAAAAGCTAGCTTTCTTGCAAGGTGAGCACCCTTTGAAACGGTTATGAATTAGGACCATAGTACCTGTCGTGTTTGCCACCTTCCACTGGGATCCATCCAAGTCTTGCATTGAATCTTAGCTTGTTTGCCTTCGGCTTTGGACAAAAGTACCTGCCCTAGGCTCAATACTTGTGGAAAATAACCATTACATATGGAACTGGAGACAAATTCCTTATCTTGGTTTTGGGCATCATCAAATCTTCTGCATGGGATCTAGTAAGTGCCCTGAAGAACAAATTTATGGACTGGTCTCCATCAACCATGTTTTCCAGCAGTTCCTGATACCCACTGTCCTTTCCATTGCATTCAGTCTCTTCACACAAGCCTCTCCTGGAGTCACACAAATGGTGTGTTATCTCAGTAAAGGAAATGTCCTTCACTGATTTAAATCCTCCCTGCAAGGCTCAGGCCTACCGCTCCATGAAGCCTTTTTTTTTTTTTCTATTCCATCCACCTATCCCAATCTATTCTCCATTTTCAAACTTTCTAGTTAAATGTACATAATCTTGCTTCTTTTTTGAAGGACTTCCCTCCTCAAGAGATGTCAAGCTTCCTAAAAATAAAACTATCATTTATAGCCTTCCAGAGGACTCATTAAAGTGCTAGTCACACAATGAAAAGTGATTCATGGGGCTGGGGATTTAGTTCAGTGGTTCTGACACCTGCCTCGCAAGCACAAGGACCTGAGTTCGATCCCTGGTACCAAAAAAAAAAAGTGACTCGGTGGTAGCTAGATTTATGTTCTTCACCAGTGTAGGCAGCATTTTGCACTTTCAAAATGATTAATTTTGATATTAAGTTACAAAAATAGTATGAGGTTTACCCTCTTACTGTTGACCCAGGTTCATTGATTGCTAACATTTTTGCCCTGAGTGATTTATCATTTTATGCTCCCATGAAGATAATAAGAATATTCTCTTATATAACTACAGTTATCAACTTTGGTAAATTTCACACTGTTACACCACTTTAATCTGTTGAGTAATATACTTTATAGCATTTTTTTTCTTATAGTACAGGATCTAGTGTAGGATCGTGCATTGTGTCCTGTTTTTTAAGTCTCCTCTAATTTGGAACAGACTTGGTCTTTTACAACATTGATCTTTTTGAAGTCCTATTTAAAAAATAGAATGTTCTCATTTCGGGTCAAGGTGTTGCTCAATTTCTCCACCATATAATTATCAGCTTCCTTGCCACTAATAATCTGCAGCAAGAAGTTGTAAATACATGCAAATATCTTAGTCCTTATCAAAAATTTCTCCTGGATTTACCATCAATTGATAATTCTTGCCAGAGTCAATCTACAAAATGATGATTTCCAAGTCTAGAACTCTTTGTGTCTACCAGTGAGTACATGGTACTCCAGGGTAAGCAAAGGCCCTCCTTTCTCTCTCACTTATTCTTTACTTGGTATCACCATGGGCTTATGGCTTCCTATTTTTTCCATGGTTTGTAATTCATTACTGTCATTAATTATTTTGGTGCCCAAATTACCCAGGCTTGGCCAGTGGGAGCTCTAGTTATTGCTTGTAATCCACTAGTCAACATTCCTCAAGGACATTTGTGCTGCAGCATAGTCTGGTCAAGAACTCTGGGTAATCATATTTCTGGGATAGTTTGTGGGAGTGTTAAGTCAAGGTTTCCCTCCTTTCATTACTGACTGGCTTCCCTACAGTTAAGGGCAAGGAAGAAAGCTCGCCCAAGTCAGAGGGGTTATGTGCTTAGTAAAAACACAGTGACAAGAGCCTGTGTTAGAGAAGGATGGCAATAAGTTTCTGGGTTGGTTTAGGATTGCAGTGGCTGCCTTTATCATCTCTGTCCCCTACATCTCTTTAACCTTTATCCAGAAAATCAACTTCAATTTAGGGGTCTCAACTCCTCACTGAGAAACCCTCTGTGACTTGTGAGAAGGGAATGGGCTCAAATAGGTTGGCTGAAGGATTATTTGATCAGAAGGATTACCATAAAAAGAAGGGCATGGGGAAACATGCAAAATTTTGTTGTGCTTCATTCTCTAAACTGTTTAATCTGTAGTGGGAATCACAAATGGAATCCACTTATGATAGTTCTGGAGTAGAGGGCCTCTTGTATCAGATTCACTACTTTCGCTTTTTATTTTTTGCAGTACTGGGGATTGAACCCAAGGCCTTTTCACTGACCTATCTCCCTAGACCATTAACAAATTTTTTTTGAGACAAGTTCTCACTAAATTGCCTCAATTAGGCTCACACTTGTAATCTTCCTGCCTCAGCCTCCCAGAGTATTGGGATTACAGGTATGCACCACCACACTGCTTTTCGTTTTGTAACCCAAGTTCAAAAGTCAGATTGTTTCCATATGGAAGGAAAGTTTTAAGCCAAGATGAGAGGAAGTAGTATTTCTCAGGTTATTTATTTCTCTTGATTATTTTATAAGATTATTTTTCTCTGATTATAAATAATTACAATGCCGTGTTTTTAAAATTTTATTTTATTGGTACATTTTAGGTATACAATATAATGACACTCATCATTGGAAATTTGCACCTTTACGTCTCTTTTGGTTCTTATTTTTTCTCCCTTCCCCTGCCCTCCCTTCAACCCTCCATCCCTCCCTATTGA